>PVIY010006505.1:0-65931 GCA_004026745.1 Myrmecophaga tridactyla | reverse complement strand
AAAGAGTGGGTCCCAAGAAGGAAGCGAGGCCACTGTACAATGCAGCCTGCTCTGCAGCATAGAAGGTGGCCTCGGGACGAGCTGTGATCAGCATGAGGCACAAGAGAAAAGTTTGCTTTAAAAAAGTGGCTTTCAATATTCAGTGCTTGTTTATATCACTGGGGGAGCTTTAAAAACATTGATCCCAGGGCCCCACTACAGACAAATTAAACCCCAAATTTCTGAGGATAGGACTCAGGCAACAATCTATTTTAAAAGCTCACCTGGCAATTATAATGTGCGACCAGGGACACAAATGGACATCTGCACACCAATGTTCATAGCAGTATTATTCACAATTGCCAAAAGATGGAGACAATCCAAATACCCATCAACAAGTGGACTAACAAAATGTGGTGTGTATATATATATATACACACACACACACACACACACAATGGAATATTATGCAGCAGTAAGATGAAATGACATCCTGAAGCACACGATAAGATAGATGAACCGTGAGGACATAATGCTGAATGAAATAAGCCAGACACAAAAGGATAGATACTGTATGACTTCATTTTTATGACCATGATAAAGGTAAAATCAGAGGCTGATAATACAGAATATGGGACTTGGAGATCCATAGAACCTACAGATGGGTGAACGTTTGGCTAATGTGGTTGAACTCCAATGTAAGGGAATAGATAGAAATGAAAGTGGTTCCCTAGTGGGTCTGTAAGTAATATTACCATACTGAAGAAGAACAAGATTGAAAGGGGTTGTAAAGACCTATGTGTCCCACTGATTAACATTAGAAATACAAATAAGTCTTTGCAAGAACTACTTCAAAGGTTTGATTCATGTACAAAGAGTGTTTAAGCCCAGGGTATGGGGGGAAGTGCTATTGCACGCTATCGGCTATGTTTAACAGGAAAATACCAACACTAAGTACCACAACAACAGCAGGGGTAAATAATGGCGGAGGGGAGGACAAGAGTTAAGAGGAATTTTAAATTTCCTATTTGGTGAGGGTGTGTTTATTGATTATCTTTCTCTTGGGAACAATGAAATTAATTAAAATTGAGAATGTTGAGGGACTGTGGGCTTTGGCATTATACATAAAACCTAATGAATAAAGGTGGCTGAAGGATGGACTGATTGAGAAGTAGATTGGTGAACAATGGTATATACACATGATAAAATACTGCACTGCTACAAAAAGGAACAAAGTCATGAGGCAGGCAACGATGTGAATCAAACTGTGGGACATTTGATGAGGCAAAATAAGCCAAATATGAAAGAACAATTATGGTATGGTCTCTTTTAGATAATGCTTATAAGAAAATGGGCCTAGATTGCAAACTCTTATAGTAGACATATTTAGTCCAGAGTGATAATTATCATTTCTGGATTTTGAGAGGCTGTTTTTTTATATATCTATAACCTGGTATTTAGAGATAAGAATGAAGCCAATTAGGACTTACACAGGGGTAAGAAAGACATTGTCTGTATTTTAAAACCTCACCTACTCTTTGAAACCAGAGGAAGAAAGATTAATTTTTTCTGTAATTTAAATTTTCTGCAGCACAAATCTAACTCAACTTCTCTGTATAGCTCATTTGAACAACTGAAACACAGGGAACCCAGAATAAGAATGAGGGCCTTTAATCCTGTATAGTTTAATGTAATGCCTGGATACATCCTAGAATATATTAAGCAGATAATCAAAAAATATTGGCAAAGTCCTTTGATGGATGGGAGAAAAAATATGGAGCTATTAAACTTTATCACTGGGGAAACCCCTGATACCGTGTCAAACTTTAGGGACACCCAAATCAATAGGCCAAGCCCTTGGTCTTGAGGCTTGCTCTTGTGAAGCTTATGTAGGTAGTGGAGAAGATTAGCTTACCTATAGGTTTGCCTAAGAGTTACTTCTGGAGGATCTCTTTTGTTTCTCTGATGTGGCCTCAGAGAGAACCCAACTCTGCAAGTGAAATCACTGACCTTCCCCCTATGTGGGACAAGACATTCAGGGATGAAAGTCTCCCTGACAGCATGGAAGATGACTCACAGGGATGAGTCCATCCTGGCACTGTGGGATCAACAATTCCATTCTGACTGAAAGGGGGAAAAGAAGTGTAGCTAATAAAGTATCAGTAGATGAGAGAGTTCAAATAAAGTTGAGGAACTACTCTGGAGGTCATTCTTATGCAAGCTTCACTTAGACATTGCCACGTATCATAACTTTCCAAACCCCAATCAAACCATACCAGCCAATCCTAAAGAACACCTAGGGCATTGTATAAGATTCCACAAGGGTTCCATGCACTAGAGTAACTTTCCAGAAACCTACAACCTCCAGATGGGTCCCTGGGCCCCCTAGGTTTCATAAGTCTTGAAACCTAGAGGGCCCAGCCTCTCCAGAACATCAGCTAATTCCATCTCCCTATCCATATTATTGACAGTCCCTTCCAACATGAAAAAGTTAGTCTGGCCATAGCCCAAAAACCCCTAGAGAGTGGGAAAAAGATCAAAGGTGATGGTGGAGTTATACAGAGAAGGTAGGGTTTAACTAATGAATATGATTGCCGAATCATTAAACTGATATTTCTTTTAGACTTTAGTACCTTAGAGCAGCTAGAAGTAAAAACCTGAAATTGTGGAATTATAACCCATATCAAACTCTGAAATCTATTCTACAACTAATTATTATGCTGTGCTTTGAAATTTATTGCTTTTTTTGTTTGTATGTTATTTTTTACAAAAAAGAAAAAAAGTCAATTGTGACAATAAAAAAAATATTTATTCCTTCTAGCCTCCTATATTCTGGAGCTAGATGGAAAAATCTGAGAGGATGGTATGGTAGCCTATGACGAACTCTGGGATCTGTCTTGTAACTACTTGTTGAAGAGTACTTTGAAAACTATTGCTTTTTTCTCTTTTTGCTTTGTATATATGTTATATTGTACAATTTAAAAAGGTTAAAAAAGATGTGCAACCAGGGATAAGACCCATTGCCTTAAAGCTAACAGACCTTGAGGACTCCCAGGAAAAACCAAGGAGATAAATCACTGCTTGAAAAGGAGGGATGAGTGGCTAGATTTGGAGGCCAGGAAGGTTTTGCAATTGATTGTTGTTGTTTTTTTTTTTTTTTTTCTTTTTACTTGAGCATTAGTTTTAATAGCAGAACATTCACAATAGCCAAAAGGTGAAAACAACCCAACCACAAATGAATGGATAAGCAAAAGCAATGGAACATATGGTAATGTACACGGTAGTTTTGCCTGGTTTCCTCCTTGTCTTCTGGTTTCCATTTCAGCTTCTTGTTTCTAGTGGCTTTCTTTCTCTGTCTGAAATGCATTCTCTTATAAAAGATTCTATTACTGGAATCCTAATCTCATTCTATTACTGGAATCCTCCTGATTGAGTTGGTCTATATCTTAACTGAAGAAACATCATCAAAAGACCTACTAATATTTTGCTCATACCTGCAAGAACAGATTACATTTAAGAACATGTTTTTTCTGAGGTAAATACAGCATCAAACCACCACAAATGGTGTCCAAAATTCCTGTCTTTCTTCCTGAACACCTAGTTCAGGTCTCACAAAAGGATTGTTTTTAACATTTTTGAATTTTGAAATATAACATGTATATCAAAAAACAATAAATTCCAAAGTATAGAATAACAAGCATTAAAGAACAGAATTCACAATTTGTCATGGGCTGGTTCCACAATTTAAGGTTTTTCCCTCTAGCTACTCCAAGACAGTGGAGACTAAAAGAAATATCAATATAATGATTCAGCAGACATATTAATTTGTTAAATCTTATCTTCTCTGTTATATCTCCTCCTTCTCCTTGATCCTTTTAACATTTATGAATATTTCGGCTATGCCCATTCTAACTTTTTCATGTTGAAAAGGGGTGTTGACAATATGGGATAGGGGGATGGAACCAACTGAAGTTCTTGGAGAGGCTGGCTCCTCTTGGTTTCAGGACTTATCTGGCTTAGGAATCATCTGGAGGTTGTAGGTTTCTGAAAGGTAATTTCATTGTGTGAAACTTTTGTGGAATCTCAGAGTTCTAGATTGTTTTAGGGTTAACAGGCATGGTGTTTGTTGGGGTTTGGCAAACTGTGGCAATTAGCAATATCTAGCTGAAGTTTGCACAAGAGTAGCCTCCAGAATAGCCTCTCGGCTCTGTTTGAACTCTCTTAGCCACTGATACCTTATTTTGCTACATTTCCCTCCCCCCCCCCCCATTTTGGCCAAGAATGCTTTGTCTAGCCTATGGTGCCAGGGTCAGGCTCATCCCAGGAAATCATGTCTCATATTGCCAGGGAGACATTCACCCTGGTGCAATCAAATTTTGATCAAGGACATAACTTCAAACTTCTTAATTTTGCAAATTTCCCTCTTGTTTATTCAATGTCTATTTTTGGTTTACTGGATTAGCAAGAAAGTTTTTGAAATGCTAAAATATTCTGTTGGCTTTATGCCCTAATGAGAAGGTAAGTCTAATGAAAACAAGGAAAGGAAAGAGCTCAAACTTCTGTTGGTTTATTCTCTCAGCTCTGCTCTTTTACTAGAGTGTCTGGAATGACTGGATTTTAGGCAATAAAATGAATTTTATGAAACTAAAATGAGATTAGATAACTAGGAAAAAACACACAGGCAAACAGTTCTTGTACTTTATCTCTTCATTGCTATATTTCTATAACCCTTCAATATTCCTAATAATAGGTGCTCTCATTTATTGAGTGTCTTGTACTAGGGAGGTGCTACACTGTATTTTCACACACATCATCTCTAATGCTTAGAATAAATTTGCTAAATAAATATTTCTATCTTTTGGAGTCAAAACTAAGGCTTGATGAAATTAGGTCATTTTTCCTTTTTTTAAATTTAAGGTGTTTTATATTTATGGAAAGATCAAACAAAGTACAGGGTCCCCATATACTCCCCCAAACCAATACACAGAGTTTTCCCTGTTTATTAACATTTGTATTAGTGTGATAATTTTGTTATAATTGATGAAACAATAATATTATTATAATTAACTATAAATAATTGTACATAGTTTACATTAGGGTTTACCCTTTGTGTTGTACAACGCAATGGTTTTTAAAAAGTTTTGTTTTAAAAATATGCACAACCTAAAATGTTATATTTAACCACCTTCAAATAAAAATTCGGTGCTATTAATTAATGTATACTATCATCCCACCACCATCCATTAACAAAACTTTTTCATCACCCCAAACAAATTTGGTATCAATTAAGTACTAACTCCCTATGCTTCACCCCTACCCTGGCCTCTGGTAACTTGTATTCTCATTTCTGATTCTATGCATTTTGTATCCTAATTGTTTCATGTAAGTGAGCTCATACAATATTTGTCCTTTTGTGTCTGGCTTATTTAATTTAACATGATATCTTCAAGGTTTGTCATGCTGAAGCATATATCAGAACTTCATTCCACATTATGGTTGAATAATATTTATTCCCTTGATAGACACGTGGGTTTCTTACACCATTTGGAAGTTGTGACTAATGACACTATGAACATCAGTGAGCAAATATTTATTCAAGTCCTTGCTTACAACTTTCAGGTAGATATAGAAGTGAGATTGCTCGCTCATATGATAGTTCTGTCCTCAGCTTTCTGAGGAATCACCAAACTGTGTTGCACAGCAGCTGCACCATTTTACATTCTCACCAAAAATGAGAATTTTGCACCATTTTACATTCTCATCAAAAATTAATCCATCATTTGAATAATAGTCATTCTATTGGGTATGAAATGGTATCTCATTGTGGTTTTGATTTGCATTTCCCTAATGACTAATTATGTTTGGCATCTTTTCATCTGTTTTCTCGCTATTTGTATATCTTCTTCAGAGAGATGTTTGTTCAAATCTTTTGCTCAGTTTTTAATTGTGTTATTTGTCTTTTTGTTCTTGAGTTGTAGTATTTCTTTGTATATTCTGGATATTGAATCCTTATCAGATATATGATTTCAAATATTTTCTCCCATCCTGAAGGTTGTCTTTTTACACTGTTGATAATAACTTTGCTCAAAAGTTTTTAATTTTGATGAAATCTCATTTTTCTATTTTTCTTTTGTTGATCATGTTTTTGGTGTTAAGTCTAAAAAACCATTGCCCAACACCAGGTCCTAAAGATATTTCCCCTTGTTTTCTTCTAAGATTTTTATAGTTTTGCATCTTATATTTTAGTCTTTGATCCATTTTGAGTTAATTTTTGTATATGGGGTGAGATGTGGATCTACCTTCATTCTTTTGCCTACGGATATCCAGTTTCCCAGTACTACTTATTGAAGAGACTATTTTTCCCAACTGAGTGAACTTGTCCCCCTTGTCAAAAATCAGATGAGCATAAATGTGGTTGATTTCTGAGCTATTAATATCATTCCTTTTGGTCTCTATGTCTGTTCTTGTGCCAGTAACATTTTGTTTTGATTCCTATGCTTTACAACAAGCTTTAAAATCAAGAAGTATGATGCCTCCAACTTATTCTTCATGTTAATTTGATGATTGGCTGTTTTTTTCATTTCTGACAAGAAGGTTACTGAAATTTTGATTCACATTCTGTTGAATCTGTAAGTTGCTTTGGGTAGATGGGTGTGGTACTTAGTTAGATTCAGTTGTCAACTTGGCCAGGTGAAGGTGCCTAGATCTATTGCTGTAGACATGAGCCAATGGCATGTGGACCTCATCTGTTGCTGATTACATCTGCAGTTGGCTAGGAGGCATGCCTGCTGCAGTGAATGATGTTTGATTTAATTGGCTGGTGCTTCAATGAGAGAGCTCAATGTAGCACAGCCCAAGCAGCTCAGCATACCTCACCTCAGCACTCAGCTCAGCCCAGGCCTTTGGAGATGCAGAAAGGAATCACCCTGGGGAAAGTTGTTGGAACCCAGAAGCCTGGAGAGAAGGCCAGCAGAGATCACCTGTGCCTTCCCAAGTAAGAAAGAACCGCAGTTGAAAGTTAGCTGCCTTTCCTCTGAAGAGGAAATGAAAGAACTAATGAAATAAATGAAATAAATCCCATTTTATTAAGAGCCAATCCATCTCTGGTGAGTTGCATTCCAGCAGCTAACAAACTAGAACAGATTTTGGTACCAGAGAGTGGAGTGCTGCTGCAGTTTGCAAATACCAGATATGTTGGAATAGTTTTTTGGATGGCTAAGGGGAAGATTTTGGAGGAACTGTGAAGAGAATGATGGAGAAGTCCTGAGCACTTGAAGAGACTGTTGGTATAAATGAAACCACTGCCAATCTGGACAAACGGGGACACAAAAGGGACAAATTGGAGTTTGCAGAGTGAGAATCATGGAAACTCAGGTCTGAAGCCAAGAAACCTCAACCAGGAGAGTGGACCCACCCATATACATGGAGAGGGTGAGTTTGCCCTGAGAGCAGAGGATTGAGTCTCCCATCTCGTCGCAGTAGAAGAGTTGTGCCACTTCAGGCCTTTGAGAAGGTATAGTATGCTCCTTGGGGACTGGGGAGAGCCTGGCTGACACCACATAGAGGGGTTGAGCATGTGCCCCAGAAATGGCAGACAACCCAGGTGTGGCCCTGATGCCTGGAGAGAGTGGAGCCAAGAAAAAGATGGTCTCCTCAATGTCCCCCGAGGCTGATTTGGAAAGAGGCAGTCCACCACATAGGCCCTTGGAAAGGTGGGGCTGCCACTTTCTAAAGCTGAAGGATAAATGACTTTTAGACTTTGAAATCCAGTGGTGTTTGCCCTGCAGGTTTTCCTTCCAATTTCTCCCTATGGATTCTGTGACTGTCCCTCCTTTGCATAATGGCACCAGATAACTTGTTTTGAAATTCATAGGTCCACAACCAGAAGAGAATTTGTGTCACTTTAATATTGTTTAAGGTGAGGCATATACTTGCCAAGTTGACAAGGGGTGGACATGTGGTAGTTAAATTCAATTGTCAACTTGGCCAGGTGAACATGCCTAGATCTATTGCTGTGGTCATAGGCCAATGGCATGTGAACCTCATCTGTTGCTGACTATATCTGCTGTTGGTTAGGAGGCATGCCTGCTGCAGTGAATGATGTTTGATTTAATTGACTGGTGCCTCAATGAGAGAGCTCAATGTAGCACAGCACAAGCAGCTCAGCATGCATCATCTCAGCACTCACAGCCCAGCCCAGGCCTTTGGAGATTCAGAAAGGAATCACCCTGGGGAAAGATGTTGGAACCCAGAAAACAGGAGGGAAGGCCAGCAGAAATCACCCTGTGCCTTTCCAAGTAAGAAAGAACCTCAGTTGAAAGTTAGCTGCCTTTCCTCTGAAGAACTAATGAAATAAATCCCCTTTTATTAAAAGCCAATCCATCTCTGGTGAGTTTCATTCCAGCAGCTAGCAAACTAGAACAATGGGATGGTTAGGTTCATGTGTCAACTTGGTTAGGTAATGTTGCCCAGTTGTCTGGTCAAGCAAACACTGGCCTAACTGTTACTGCTAGAATATTTTGTGAACTTAAATCATCAGTAAGTTGATTGCATCTATGGCTGGTTACGTCTACAATCAACTAAAGAGAGTGCCTCTAGCAATGAGAGATATTTAATCCAGTCAACCGAAGGCTTTAAAAGGAGAAATGATGGTCCCTGATGATCTAGTGGTTAAGACTTGGTGCTCTCACTGTTATGGCCTGGGTTTGTTTCCCAGTCAGAAGTCTTTCTTCTGGGTGCATGGGTGGTTCAGTGGTAGAATGCTCATCTGCCATGCAGGAGACCTGGGTTAAATTCCTGGTCCACGCACCAAAAAAAAAAAAAAGGGGTAAGTGATGACTTCTGCAGACAGAAGAGAGAATTTTCATCTCTACTTCAGTAAACAAACTTCATCAAAGACCTTAATAGGAGTTTGCACATTGCAGCCTGCCCTACAGAATCTGGACTTGTGCATCCTCACAGTCGCATGAGACAATATTTATATAATCTCATAATATTTAAGAATATATTCTATTGGTCCTAGTTCCCTAAAATAACCCTGATGAATGCTGCTTTGGTACAGAGAGTGGGGTGGTTCTTAAGAAACAGAATCTAAAAAATGGGTTTTTGTAATTGGTTTTCCATTCTTATTAGAACCAAAGGCACTAATGACTCTATTTCCAATACTCAAGATAGCATTGACAGTCCATGGCTTGAGTTGGCAATAGAGATAAGCAAAATAGCGTCATTGGTTACTGTTGCTCATACTTTTATATGAGGCAAGCTCTAGGTGAGAATGTTTTTGACACCTTAACAGAGTATTGTAGAGTTACATGGTATAATGATGTTGGGTGGTTGTTCCTAGATATGCTAGATACAGTTTAAAAAGAAAGGGATGAGCTGAAGGCTAAAAATTTGCAACATAAATATCCTATGAAAGATGTAAAAGTTTCTATGTGTTCTCCGAAAGAAAATATTATTTCCTGTGGCCCCAAACTTGATATTTCTGAAAACCAGACCCAGAGTTTCTTTGGGTAAGTAGCAGATTTACAACATAAACTAAATTCTCAATATTGCAGGGTGTCTGCTGTTAAAGTGAGGACAATTGATTGGAAAGGAACGGTATCCTAAAAATTGAAATGCAGGCATACAGTTGATAATGATGGCAGTGGGGACATTGAACCCACAGATTCTGCTGAGTCTTTGCTAGGTAAACCTTTAGTGGTCTGAGGAAACAGCTACCCCACCTCCAGCCTCTGTGAGGAGATAACTACCCAACCTTCAGTCTGCCTAGAGAAAAGCAGCTTCCCTACTTCTAGTCTGCCTTGAGGAGTCTGCCATCCGTCCTTCACCTGAAGAGATTAACCCTTCAGTTCTTGCTAAACTTGTAACCATTTTCCCTGAAGAATCAGTTATCAAAGTAGAATTGCCATCTTAATAATATTTAGCCTTACAATCCTCGCACAAAGAATGTCCCTCCTCTGATTTAGGTCTTTTAAAATTTATTTCAGCAATGGTTTTTAGTTTCCCATAAAAAATTTAGATCCTTGACTAAATTTATTCCTAGGTGTTTGATTCTTTTAGTTGCTATTGTAAATGGAATGCTTTTCTTGATTTCCTCAAATTATATAGAATTTATACTAGTGTTTAGAAACAACACTGATTTTTGCTTGTTGATCTTCTACCCTGCTGTTTTGCTGAATTCATTTTTCTGTTCTAGTAATTCCACTGTGTATTTTTCAGGATTTTCTTTGTATAGTATTATATAATTTGCAAATAGGGAAAATTTTACTTCTTCCTTTCAAATATTAGGTACTCTTCTTTAGTGTCAAACATACAGTGAGAAGCTGAGCAAAGTTAAATTCAGTTTTGTTTGACTCCAAAGAGTCCTTTCCCTGTCAAATAACTTCTCTAATACCTAATAGTAAATATCCAATAAGTATTTATTTGATTCAAGTAAGCAATCACATAATTTTTACTTGGATTTTGGATTGATGTTTAACAGTGGGAACCTATTTTATACCTAAAACCCATGGGACAAGTATTTGGAATCAATTTAATTATCCCTTTAGGCTATTTTGTTATTTCTCATTTCAGCAAAACATACAGATTAATTTATAAAATACTAGACTTTCCAAAAATATATAGATCTTCAGGACAAGCATCTCTCATTTCTAACTGAATTAGGGGGAAAGAAATTAAAATATACTATTTCTTTTTGCATGGGTCTTCTATACTTTGTCCCCTTCTATATTTCTATACTTCCCACCTCCCACAGGAAATCCATTTATTTCTCATCAAAACAGAAAAAAATTCCCATATAAGAATGTTTTGGACTACAGTTCTCAGTTTGGAGTAGGGTAGGATCTGGGTATGAGGGATTTGCATTTCCTTTCTCAGTGTTCCTGATGGACCCCTTCACCATGGGCTATTTGTGGGGTTTTGGTGGTGTTTTCTGGTCTCACTGTTTTCTTTCAAATTTTTTCCACAATATCATCACATAGCTGAGCCACTGAAACTTTATTTTGTCTCATTTTTCTCTTCTTCCTTTTAGTCAAGAAGGCTTTCTCAGTCCCATAATGCCAGGTCCTGGCTTACCCCTGGGAGTCATGTCCCATGTAGGGGGAAGGTAGAGATTTCACCTGCATAGTTGGCTTACAGAGAGGCTCCATCTGAGCAACAAAAGAGGTTCTCTGGGGGTGACTCTCCCAGCATAGTTATAAGTAGGCTTAGCTCCTCCTTTGCAGGAATAAATTTCATAGTAGCCAGCCCCAAGATTGAGGGCTCGGACTATTGAATTTGTTGTCCCCAGTGATTTTGAGAATATCAGCAATTCCCTAGGTGGAAAAGTTTAATATTTCCTCCTTTCTTCCCAGTCCCTCCAGGGGGCTTAGCAAATTTTTATTCTCTGTCCAACTTGGGATGTATCAGGGCATCAGAAACCAGCAATGCCTCACTCTGTATTCAAAAGTCCATGTAATTATGGTGTTCAAATAAACTGACCATAAAAGTTAAGTTAGATACTGTGGCACCAAAAATATAAATTTTGCACCAAATAAACATCTCTTCCTTTGGCCTCACACAGAATGTGAAGTTTTAAAATATAGTCCATATCATCCTTTACCCTGGATTCTGGCTTACCTTAGTCCTATCCAGATCAGCTTCATTCATATTTCTACTTGAAGTCTAATCACTTTTTCAGCTTTTCTAACAGTTACTATATGGGGCAATGCTGACTTTCATAGCTTCAGGGCTCTAACTCTGAGTCTCAGATGTCACACAAATACCCAGAGTTCCAGAGAATGACCAAGTTTTACACAAAGAGCCCAGGATCTCAGAATTTAGAAATAATAGTTACAACTCTGAAATAGTTCTGTATTCAGAACTGCTGTGACTGCTGTAAGAGATTACAATTTAAGAACCTTTACAATAGGCCTTTATCTGGTAACCTATGCTCTCAATTTCATTTCTTTGTGTTTGTATGTTATAGTGAGTCCATATTAATGAGGCATGATAATATTTGTCTCTTTGTTTCTGACATGTCATTCAATATACTGTTCTCAAATTTCACTCACCTGGTTCCATACCTCACAACTTCAGCCCTTCCTGCAGCTGTTCAGTAGTCCATTGTATGTATATACCACAGTTACCACTTCCTTTCCTCAGATGATATACCCTTAGACCACCTCCATGTTGGATCATTCTTGCTTCCTTTTGTGACAAACCCCACAAAATACAGGTCTCAGTTGACTTCATTATCAGATTGCTTCCTTGCATCCAAGATTAGCTACAACTTCATAATAAGTCCTTACTTTAATTTAAAATATATTGAATTACATTTTACCTGTGAAACATTTATAAGCAGCTTCTTTGTGCCAGACACCAGACTAGGAGATGAACATCAGTTGTAAAGGACTTCTTGATGCTGAAACTTTGCCCCTGGGCTCCTCAACACTTATATCATTTCTCTTTTTATTAGCTTTTTTACTGTCTTGGCTTTGCCTAGTCATTCCAGTTTTTTATATTTACATTTTCTAGTTCTTAAATATTCTATTAACTATTGATTCATTGCTTGAACTAAGCTTGGAAATTTGTAATGTTCCCTTTTATTTTTTTTATTTATTCTATTTTTTTTTTTTTAATTTTTTGGGTGCATGGTCCAGGAATCGAACCCAGGTCTCCCACATGAAAGGCAGGCATTCTAACCACTGAACTTCCCATGTACCTGGTCCTTTTTATTTTTTAAACCTGCCTAGTTTCTAACATGTGATATTTCACTAATAAGTTTTCTAATCACCAGCAATCTGGTTGTTAACCACAGTTGACATAGATTACAAACATAAGTTGCCTTCTTATTATATTATCCATACATTTTTAATATTCTTGTTTAACCCTGTCAATGGATCAGGTGCTAACAAGTGCCTTACATGATGTGGTGGCCAATTGTAATAACTTCCCAACAGCTATTCCCCCCAACAGATATGACTAAAACAATTATAGTCAGTCTATGCCCCTTGTCATTGAGTACTTCTGAATGGGAAGGCCTAGGCAATTTGAACTAATGAGCTTGGAGAAGTGGTTTGTTGAGACCCTTAGGAAAAAGTCCCTTACACTTAGGAGAAAGTTGTTGGAATCTGGACTTTTCACCTTTTAATTGTCAAGTAGAAAGCGTCTACAACAAAATGCTATTGGAAGCTCTGCTAGCAACCATGAGAAAAGCTAAGGACGAAGCATAAAAGAGATCCAAGAGATGGAAAGAACCTGAGTCCTAGACAGTGTTGTATCATTGGATCACCCAAACCAAGACTCCATATTCTGGAATGTACTCTTTTATGTTAACTTCTGCTAATTGTTTAAGAAATTTTGAAATATATGGTAAGTATCAGAGTGAAGAGATATGATAAACAGAATAGTGGTCTCCCAAACGTCCTAATCCTGGAACCTGTGAATATTTTACCTTACATGGCAATAGGGACTTTGCAGATATGGGGAGATTACCCTGAATTGTTTGGTTGGGCCCACTGTCATCACAAGGTCCTTAAAAGCAGGAGAGGGAGACAGAAGAGAAGGTTGGAGTTGATGCAATGTGGAAGGAGTTGACCTACCTTTGCTGGCTTTGAAGATGGAGGAAGTGGACCATGATCCAGGTAATTCAGATGGCCTCTAGTGAATGCATATTCACCACTGTGTTTGTGGTAACTTTTTATGTCAGCAATAGGAAACCAATATAGAAGGACAAAAGTGGCCACAGACATTTAGGATTTGGCCTGCCATTCATGGCTAGGCCTTCATATTTTGTTAAGAATCAATAATTTCTCAGAGCACCATTCTGTAACTGTAATGGATTGTTACAAAAACAAGACCATGCTGTAATCATATCTGAACACAGACAAGAACATGAACCACAAACCCAAACCACAAAAAATGACCCACAACCTCCTATTTTGACTAATATGAGTATCTATTGCTTTTTTTTTTTAACCAATGAACTGCTTTTGCCGTGATTAGTATTTGTTCCTATATAAGATCGATTAAGATATCCAAATATAAAATTACCCTTACTTCCTGGTAGCATCCAGTATAGAATAACACCCCACATCCTTAAACTCTCTACCAAATCATCTAAAACAAGCTCAAATCCTATATATGTCTGTTTTAGTTTGTAAAAGCTGCCAGGATGCAATATACCAGAAATGGAGTGACTTTTAAAAAAGGGAATTTATTAAATTGCAAGTTTGCAGTTCTAGGGTATGAAAATGTCCCTACTAAGGCATACAAAGAAAGATGCCTGATTCAAGAAAAGTCAATGGGTCCAGAACATCTCTGTCAGCTGGAAAAGTACATGGTGATGTCTCTAGCTTTCTCTTCTCATTTCATAAGGCTTCCCCAGGGGTGTTTTCCTTATGCATCTCCAAAGATCTCTGGTTGTGTGTACTCTGTGGACTTTGTTGGGTCTTTCCAAAATGGTTCTTTTTTAAAGGGCTTCAATAAGCAACCCTACCTTGAATGGGTGGAGACACATCTCCAAGGAAACCATCTAATTAAAATTTACCACCCTACAACAGGGTGGGTCAATCACCATGGAAACAATAAAAAAGATCCCACCCTGCAATACTGAATGAAGTTTAAAGAACTTGGCTTCTCTGGGGTACACAACAGATTCAAACTGGCACAATGTCCTTTCTTATAACATTTTACTGAGACTTCCCACAGTTCCTCATGATGTTTATTATCCCTTTCAACTTGTTCAATTACAAAAATAATCTTGATGGTCTTTGGCTGGAATACATCGGTAAGAATCTGAATACATTTTAAAAACAGTTTGGTATTTTGTGCAATTTATTTACACTATAATTAGACTATCAAAATAGCAAGAAAAAAATCTGGTGAGCAAAATCCAGAGGGAACTTGAGAGCTTAGTGTACCTACCTACAAATCTATTATCAATGTGTGCAAGAGGTATCACATATGGTGGGTGAGTGCATATGTAGTGCACTGTAATCTAATCTGTGGATGCGTCCTTGTCATGAAGAAGAACTCGAGCTAGAAGTCAGGCATGTAATCTAGAAAAGTGAAGACACATTCAATCCTATAGTTGAAGCTCAAGTCTGAAGGACAGTCAGACACCAAGGTCATAGGTGACGATAATAAAATGCTGGTATGAGGTTTAATGGGGGGTGTTAGATTCACTTCATGTTGTCGGGCTAAGAGATAATTAACAAAAGCAGGGTACACAAGCGTGCCCCTTGATATGGTGCCCAGCATGTGCTGCTAAGATGGGCTCCATTGCTGAGAAATGTCAGGCAGAATGATGGTCTAAAATGCTACTGTGTTATATAGGTCTCTGCGTTTAAATTTATGGCATTTTTAAGTTTCTATCAGAGTATCAGTCAATTCCATAGATGAGATTTTGAAGGCATAATCAAAACAATAGGTAATAAGCTACAGCTCTGATTAATTGCAGTTCATAACTCAAATGTTTATGGATATTCCCTAAATTTTAAATTATTTTATTTATAAGTAATACAAAGTGCCAGTATAGTATATTAATAGTTTTAAGAAAGAATTTAATAATCCAAGGATATAGATCTTAAATTCAGATACCTTAGTGAAAAATATCAAGACTAAGTAAGTATTAGAGTGTATAGTGGCTTAAACAAGCAAGATGGTAGCTTGCTTTAGTGGCAAGCCAAGGCCAGGAGTATATGAGTGGTCTGCCTTAGCTGGGCAGAGTACTTTTCACTGACATTGTTTAAAAATGCGGTACATGGTGGCAAAAAGCAGATTAGAAAAGTAGCAAAAGTCAGAATCTTGACATCATAAAATGAATGAAGGTAGATAGATCTTCTTAAAGTAATGGTTAAGTCTGTTGATATAAACTAAAATTTAAATAGAGATTTTAATAGCGATTTTTCTAGAACTTAAGTTTCTATTAAATTTCTATTTCTTGGTTTAAATTGATCAATATGAAATATAGTAATCAATATATCAAATATTATTTGGAATAAAATGAATCTGTATTAGTCTCTTAGAACAAATTGCCTTCGTAGTATGTAATATTCACCATCACTTTAACAACTGAAAACATTTATAAAGGATTTTATACGTTTGTACAAATGTCTGTGCAACTATGTGTATGTGCATGTATGTGTGTGCACGTGAGTGCATGTATATATATATATTAAATTTTGAGTGTGTCCAACTATCTTTTTCTCTACTTTTTCTAAGGTAAAATTTACTCTGAACATACGATCCTCAGCTAGAGTAAACTCTCTCTAAACTTCATTCCCCATTTAAGATGGATAGAAATACTTTGACAACTGCTACCTCACTTAATTAGAAAATATTACTGGCCCTTAGCTTGCATTCTTTCCCCTTCCAACGAGCTTGGTCAGTGATGTGCCTGTGAATTGGATTTTTTTAATTTAAAATATATTTTACACAATATAAAATACATAAATTTTAAGTGGAAAATTTTTGACAAGGTGCATGCGTTCATGTATCTATCACTCAAATCAAGATATAAAATAGTTCTTTTACTCCATTATATGAGTTCCCTTGTGTTACTTTTCCATTCATATTTGTGCATGTGCCAATAGTTCATCTTTTTCCATTGCAAAGTGGTGTTCTCTTGTTTGAATATGCCACAATGTTTGCATTTCCATCAGCAATGTGTATAGAACTTGTATTTCACCATGCAGATAATGTCCTAAGGGATGTGAAAGCAGCTATATGGGAGAAAACATGATCCCTGAATGGAGCAAGGATGCCTCATCATCTTGGATCACTTCCTTAAGCTCTCTTACATGAGAGTAAACATAAACAGCAGTATACTAAGGGTTTGCAACAGTGAGATCAGTATGCAATTTTATAAAGACTCTTTAAACAATGATAAAATTAATAAAAACCCAATCTGCTTTTTGCCACCATGTACCACATTTTTAACATAACCTGGCCAAATTGACACCTGAATTTAACCATCATAGACCCTATTCTTTTTTTTTTTATTAGATTATTTCAACAGTGTGCTAACATTTCTTTGTTTCTGTGGTCCCTAACTTACCTTCAACACTATCAGTTGAGTTATCGTCCAAAAACACAAATACAAATCCTTCACCATCTTTTAAGTTACTACTGAATGATTGCACATTGTTTCTTAACATATAAGCATGAAGTGATATCTATTTTATCAAGAATATTAAGAGACAGGGGGAAAAAGATGAATCTTATAACATAAGACTCCTATGTCTGTGTTGTCTTTACAATATTTGAGCCAGACTTTTTCTATTTGGATTGCCAATTGCATCATCAACCATGAAGGCATGACAGGCAAGATGCCTTCTAAGCCTATATGACAGAGAGCTCATGATCTCTGCAGCCTGACAGAAAAGAGAAAAATAAAAAGATCAACATCAAAACTTCTGAACTGCATTTAATGGATTTACAAAGCATTCGGCATCAGTAAACCAGAACTCTGGCAACTGTTAGGCAAGTTTTCCTTTCCTAAAAAGATCGCAGACTCCAGGGCGAGGTCGGGAACATTTGAGACTAGTCAGAGCTATAGGCTACCAAATATTTTCTCTGATAAACAGATCTGAGGACATATAGTCCAGGGTCTGACACAGTATGCTCTGAAAATATATTTGCAGTTCTTTATCTAAGAGGATAAAGAATTGTGATCCCATATTTCCTTTTCTTTTTCATACAGCCATGAATAAAAACGAAGGATCTAGTAACTCATTTTAGAAAAGATTTCCAGCTCTGGGAAACTCTTGAGTCATTAGTCTATAATTGTGTTCTGAATTCTACATGAAATGAAGCCAGAAACCACTGTATGCTGGCAAGTAACTTCTCCCTTAAGGGGCATAAAGAGGAAGATATTAATAAAATTATAAACTAATATGTAGAGTTAACTAAATGTTATGAATTTATCATAGTCTGAAAATCAAGTGTTGAATAGTGTCATATGCTAGAAAGCATATTTTACCAGGATAGAGAAGATCTATAGTCTCCTCTTAGCTCTGAATAAACCCATTAGCTTTGTAACCATAGGTAAGCCTTGTTTCTTTCCTGTGGTTCATGTTTCACCTATCTTAAAACCTAGCATTAAGATATATTGCATGAAAATAAGTGAGAATATAAGCAGAATTTCTCTGAAGATTAAATGAGAGGATATTGAAACATGCTTTGAAAAACTGTAAAATGATAGATTACTATAAACTGTCTTGTCCCACATTTAACAGCAAAGCTTACATGCACTCAATGAAATTATTTAGTAATGCAGAGCTGAAAACAACTATGGAATTCTGCACTTTTAACAGAGAGCACTCTGTGACATGATGGGTAACAAAGTCAAAAGAGTTGGCAGGGAGACAGAGGGCAGAGTTATAATGTACTGACATTAGGGTTAAAATAATGGTACAAGAGCAATGACTTTATTTTGGACCTATCATAGCAGCTGCTTGCAGTTTCATCAGTAGTTCATGGTGCTCAAAGAAGGGAAAACTGGAGTTCATTTGGACAAGCTATCCTGTGTATGTTAAGAGTGTGATAGTAAGCATATTGGCGGAGGCCATGTAAATGCCTAGGAGAAAAATCACAGAATTATGAGAAACGTGGCAGCATGCAGATGTGTTTTATGGAAAGCAAATGACAATAACTGCTCTTTTTAACAAGAAAGGCGGTGTCTACTGGCATGCCCAAAGCAACTGGTGAATTTGTTGGAAATTTGAGATGAAGTCATTTTGTTCTGTTAAGTGCGTATAAGAGAAGAACCTCCCACTTTTACTCACAGTATTCAGTTTTCAACATTGTTATAATAATATAGGGGCAGTCTGTTACAAAGAAAGAAATGCTATGTATACAGATGGCATAGTCACAAATGAGAGAAACCAGTTTGTGTACAAAAACATTATGATCCTGATTTTTTTTTGCATTTGTATCCGCATAAGGATATCAAGTATCCATCATATAACATAAACATCTAGGTTTATATTTTTAAATGAAAGGATAATCTTAACTCTTGCTCTAAAGAGAATTTGATCATGATTGTGACTTTAGCGAGAATTGGATTGGGATTTTGGCTGTGTTAATGTTTTCTTCATGAAAATGATATCTTAGGAAAATGCTTGAAAACCTAGCATTAAGATATATTGCATGAAAATATGTCATAAGATATGTCCATGAGGTGTTTGAAAATTTTGGAATCCACAATGGAAAGCTTTGAAAAGTTAAGGATCAAATGTTTAATTTTAAGCAAGAACTAACATGGTTCCAAATTTCTGTACCATTCTGTAAAATGTTATCAAAACAGTACTAAGATTCTGCCATTCATCAGTTTTAGATTAGGTTTAAATCTCATATAGCTCTAAGCTATTTATCATGGTGTGATATTTTATAGCTTTCCCTTAGCTACTTAGTAGCAAGCATCCTGAGGGAGAAGTAGCACATTGTTTAAAAAGAAAAATAAAATACTGGACTCACTTTTATCCACACTTCCTAACTGATTTCAATTATGTTCAAGTTTCCCTTAGTGCAAGTCATTTCCTGCTCTGTAGATAATCCAACATTCCCACCCTGGAATTCCAACATCACCCTAAATTGCATTAGGCCACTCTAAAATAAACTTTTCATGTCACAAGCCTTTTTATTAATAGCATTTCACTTTGAATTGCATTTAAAACTAGGTACCAAAGCAATTTCCTGAGCAATAAGTAGAATTTACTGCTGCTTTTCTTCATTTGGTAACCTTTCATCAGGTACAGATGGCAAATCTAGTCAATTAAAATTGAGACAATACTTTTTGCTTTTATATAACTAGAGTTCCCTTTCCATAAAATATCCCTAGCTACCATCATTGCTTTGTTAGGACACAGTAGCAAGTCATATTTCAAAGGAAAATCCTAGATTGTAGTGAAAGTTCCAAGTTTCCTACGTAGATCAATGCCTTCATGCAGATGTGGGGTTTTCTACAACAAGCAGTGTGTTTTGCCAACTGCTGCTCTTTCACACCTGTCCAATGGTTCTGGCTGTACTGGAGTTAATGAACACAATGATCAAATATCATTTCCACATCAACATTCTTTATTCATTCTCAATGTGGTAATAACTGAAAAACTCTGAATTAGTTCCCAAGCAGACATGTTTGAGTATAAGCATTCCTTCCTTCTTGTAAAAGCTGAGGTTTCTGTTTCTGTTTATTTTTGATGTCATCATCTTTCTAGGTCAAGGTACAGAAAATCTGTAAAATAATTTGTCAGATTATTCATACCTGTGTTCCAGACAAGGTATAATAACTAGGTCCCTTAACTCAAAAGAATTAAATGATATTGACATTTTTTAGAAGTTGAAACAATTTTCTACTTCAAATTTGATATTCAAAAATGATATAGGTGAGACCTGATGAGATTGGGTAAATTGGTCAGGTTCACAAAGGAAGCCAATGACAATACTTAGACCAAAACTCTGTCCTAAGTGCCAGGTGCTTCTCTAATGAGTGTAATTTCGGTTAATAGTTTCTTTATTTTAAATAAAAATAATTATGGGGTAGTTGAGCCTATCAGCTAGTGATTCTTTAATGTAAATGAATTTAAATGGTTTCTTCTTAAATGATATCGGGATGGTGCGACAGTAGCTCAGTGGCAGAATTCTTGCATGCCATGCCAGAGACCTGGTTTGATTTCCAGTGCCTACCCATGTAAAAAATAAAAATAAAAAATAAAAAAATATATATGTATAGTAAATCTTGACAAACAAACATACAAACAAGTGATATCAGCTGAGGAAATGAGGGGACTAATAAGTATTTTTGAGAGGAAGGAATTGTTGACATCTTTTACAGATGAAACAGTGTCATAGGTCAAAGGAACAGGAAGAGAGATTGGGTTTACAATATATATATAAATGTTTAAATAGATCCAGAAAAGAGAAGGAGGGGCAAAGACACCAAACACAAAGTTAGTCTATTTCCCAAATTTGCCAAAGGCACTGATGGTAAACTGTTCTGTTGAAGTACATCTTGTATGATAAGTTGTCTTGAACTTCTGCTTATCCTATGTGTTAGTCAGGGCTCTTTAGAGAAACAGAAATAACAGGATAGATATCTATAAATATGAGATTTTTATAAAGGTATCTCATGCAACCATCGGGATGGAAGAATCCAAAATCTGTAGGGCAGGGTGGGCCACGATGGCTCAGCAGGCAAGAATGCTTGCCTGCCATGCCAGAGGACCTGGGTTCGATTCCTGGTGCCTGCCCATGTAAAAAAAAAAGAAGCAAAATCTGTAGGGCAGGCTGTGAGGCTGGTGGCTCTGATGAAGGGTCTGAACGAACAGGAGAAGCTCACTTGCATAAAAGCCTCCAACTGATTGGATTATTTCACTGTGGGAGATATACTAAAGTTGATCTCAGATGTAATCAGCCACAGATGCAATCAGCTGAGTGATGATTTAATCAGCCAGCCATGGAATATCCTTGTAGCAACATTCAGACCAGTGCCTGCCTGATCAGACAAATGGCATGATCATTTAGCCAAGTTGACACAGAACTTAACCATCATAGTCCACCCCTTGTCAGCTTGGCAGCTATACACATCACCTTGAAACACACTTAATTTCTCAATAGAACACAATAACACACATATGTTTCACCTAACAATACTCAGCTGTCCTGCATACAACTGGAAACTACACTACATCTCTCCAGAATAGGATAAAAGTCCTTAGGTAACATACACTCTTAAATCTCATATCTAGGACTTAAATACTTTGCATGAACAATACAACTTATTTCATATGATTAAGAGGAAAACAAGGTATTTGCTCATATACAAATGCAGACAATCTCATAACAAAACAGGGTGGAAATATTTGGACAATCACAGTCCTCATTTCTGTAACTGGTCACATGATCATAGTTGATATTTATCACTACCTCTTCTGCTACCATTCCATGTTCCGTTTACCCTCAGCAAACATTTCAGCTGGCCATGGGTCCTTTCTTGCATGGGGTGACTCAGACCTTTATTCCTAAAGTTTCTGGGCCATTGATAGTCCTGCCTGGGTCAGGTTGTTGCACTTTTCTATTGACTTTAATCACAGGGCATGGTAACACTAAGAGATGCCCTAGGGGATCTTCTGTATTCCAGGAAAATTCTCCTTCACCTCCACTGTGTAGTTGCAGTACTATTTCCCCTTGATAGTCAGGATCAATCACCCCAGACAGAATAGTAATCCCCTTCTGTGCCTATTGATTCAGTGGCATGAGAAGCCCAAAGTGGCCTGGTCGCAGTCTTAATTTCCAGTTGTATGAAATCATTGTTGTCTCCTGGAAGAAGCATTTCTCCTTTTGGAACCAAGACTTGCAGACAAGTAGAGCTTAAGGTTTTAGGGATAGGAAGCAAAAAATTTTCCTAGTGAATCACTAGATGTGATAGTGAGTGGTGCTACCCCCATTTCCACCACTTGATTCCTGGACCCTTGAATCCTGGCTATAGGAGAAACAGCACCATACAATGGACGCTTATTCAAAGCATACACAGCCTCTTAGAGAACATTGCCCCAGCCCTGCAAAGTATCGCCACCTAGTTATGCACCATAATTGGGTCTTCAAAAGGTCATTCCACCATTCTATCAAATCAGCTGCTTCTGGTTGATGGGGAACATGGTAAGACCAGAGAATTCCACGACCATGTGCACATTTCCACACTTCATTTGCTGTGAAGTGGGTTCCTTGATCAGAAGCAATGCTGCATGGAATACCATGATGGTGGATAAGGCATCCTGTATGTCCTTGTATAGTAGTTTTGACAGAAACAATGCATGCAGGAAATGCAAATCTATATCCAGATATGTGTCTATGCCTGTAAGAACAAACCAACCTTCCTCTGCTGAAATCACCCTCTGGTGAGCATTCACATGGAACACAAATATCTGCGTGTTCTTTGCCCACTCAGAAAGATCTATCCACTTACCTCTTCCTCAGACCTCTATGTCACCAATTTTCCAATCACGCTCCTTCCAAGACCCTGACCATCCAGCCAAACCATTAGCAACGTGAGTTAGTATACAAATGCACCTTTGGCCGGTTCTCCTTTCAAGCAAAATGAACAACCAGGTGCATTGCTCGAAATTCTGCCTGCTGGGAGGATTTCCTCTCACCACTGTTCTTTGAGGAGATCCTGGAATGGGGTTGTAGTGCTGCAGCTGTTCACTTCTGGATGGGACCTGCATATCATGCAGAACCATCTGCAAACCAGGCCCAAGTTTTCTCTTGGTAAGCCAGCTGACTGCAAGGAACTTCCCAGGGGGCTATAGCTCTAATCTGGGAAACAGAGGGTAATGTGGCAGGAGTGGGGGCCGTGGGCATTTGGGCCACTTCCTCATGCAACTTACTTGTCCCTTCAGGACCTGCTCAAGCCCACTCTCTAATATGCCATTTCCATTTTATGATGGAATGCTGCTGTGCACACCCAACTTTATGGCTTGGTGGGTCAGACAGTACCCAGTTCATAAAAGACTATTCAGGTCTGATGGTAACTTGGTGGCCCATGGCTAAGCATTCAATCTCTCCTAAGCCCCAGAAGTAGGTTAAAAGCTGTTTCTTAAAAGGAAAGCAGTTATCTGCAGTGGATGGTAAGGCTTTGCTGCAAAATTCCAAGGGTCTGCATTGTGACTCTACTGTAGGGGCCTGCCAAAGAGTCCAGACAGCATCCTTATTTGTCACTGATACTTGCAGCACCATTAGATCTGCTGGATCATATGGCCCAAGTGGCAGAGCTGCTTGCACAGCTGGCTGGACCTGTCACAGAGCCTCCTCTTGTTCTGGTCCCCACTCAAAACTAGCAGCTTTCCTGGTCAGCTGGTAAATGGGCCAGAGTAGCACACCCAAATGAGGAATAGGTTGTCTCCAAAATCTAAAGAAGCCAACTAGGCATTGTGCCTTTTTTTTGGTCATAGGAGGGGCCAGATGCAACAGCTTATCCTTCACCTTAGAAATGATATCTCAACATGCCCCACTCCACTGGGTACATAGAAATTTTATGGAGGTAGAAGGTCCCTGTATTTTTGTCGGATGTAGTTCCCGTCCCTGACCCACAAATGCCTTACCAATAAATCTAGAGTAGTTGCTACTTCTTGCTCTAGGTCCAATCAGCATGATACCATCAATATAATGGACCAGTGTGATGTCTTGTGGGAGGGATAAATGATCAAGTTTCCTGTCAAAATGATTATGACATAGAGCTGGAGAGGAAGGAAAGTGAAGGTATACTGCTGGCCTTGCCAGCTGAATGCACATATTTTCTGTTGGTCATTATAGACAGCTATTGAGAAAAAAAGCACTTGCCAGATCAATAGTTACATACCAGTACCAGATGGTATATTTATTTGCTCAACATAATAATATTTATACATCTGGGACGACAGTTGCAATTGGAGTCACCACCTGGTTTATGATAATCTACTGTCATCCTCCAAGACCCCTCTGTTTTCTGCACAGGCCAAATAGGACAATTGAATAGGGATGTGGCTGGAATCACCACCCCTGCATTCTTCAAGTCCTTAAGAGTTGCACTAATCTCCTCAATCCCTCCAGGAATATGGTGTTGCTTCTGATTCACTATTTTGCTAGGTAGCGGTAGTTCTAGAGGCTTCACTTATCCTTTCCTACTATAATAGCCCTCACTCCATAAGTCAGAGATCCAATGGGGGGCTTCTGCTAGTTGCTGAGTATGTCAATTCCAATTATGCATTCTGAAACTGGGGAAATGATAACATAGTGGTTGTGGGCCCCTTAGGAGCCACTGTGAGACTGAACTGAGCTAAAACTCCATCAATCACCTGACCTCCATAAGTCACTACTCTGACTGATGGACCAGTGTGACTCACATTTTGAGTCTCCTGGAGTTAGTATCATTTCTAAGCCAGTGTCTACAAGTCCCTGCAATATCTGATCATCTCCTTTTCCTCCACACAATTAACCCAGTAAAAGTCCATAGGTCTCCTTGAGGACAGTTTGGAGGAAGGTTCACAGTGTAAATTTTGGGCAATGTAACAGGGTCCTTCCCCAAGGGTACCCAGCCCTCCCCTCATTGAAGGGGCTCTGGGTCTGTAAACTGTCTCAAGTCTGGGAATTGATTAAGGGGCCATGATTCTCTGTTTTTGTAATTCAAGTTAAGCTTCTGTTCACTTGGACCTAGAATTCTTCTGTTTATACAGCTCAAATAAGAATTTAGTAGACTGCTCATCTATTTTGCTTCTAGGTACCCCTAATCTCCTAGCCAATACCACAAGTCTCTTTGAGTCAGGTCATTTTGACTTCTGCTTTGAGTCTACTGTTCATTATGGTGGCCACACCATATTGTCTATGATGATTGTCGCTGCATGGCTTCTGCCAACTCGAAATCTGATCATCCCCATTGTGTTAAGAATTCCAGGTCAGTGACAGCAGTTCCCACAGTGATATCTGACCTGCAGAGAAGGGTGAGTATAGAGCTCTTCAGGGATGATGGAGCTAGTCTCACAAATTTATTTCTCAAGGTTCTGGTGAAAGATGTGTCCTCTGGACATTCCTGGGGTATATGAGCATGTCTTCCATGATAAATCCTCTTTAACATTCCCATGTTAGAGTACCTCTAAGCATCTGGTATCCATATTACAGCAGGGCAGTTCTAACATTTTAACCTCAGGTAATGTCGGCCACCTTTTGATCCATGTTTCAGGCATCCACCCAAACTTTTTGTGCCCTTTCTAACCCTTCGAGCTATGATATCAAATGCAGAATCTCTGCCTAGTTGGCCCATATCAATACACTCAGCTTGATCCAACTTTATATTCCTTCCACCATTATCCCACACCCTTAATATCCATTCCCACACATATTCTCCTGATTTCTGTCTATATAGATTATAAAACTCTTGCAGTTCTTTTGGGGTATAACCTACCTTGTCATGGGTTACACTTTGTACTTCACCTTTTGAGGCCTGTTGGGGCTTTAATCTAGTTCTAAGTCTTGAAGAAAAGAGTGGGTAGGCCAGGAAAAGAAACAGAAGTGTCTTTTAAGTCAATTACCTCAGGACATTCCATTGCAGTTTCAGCTGGTGAAACAGGATTAGTTGCTCCAGACAGAGGAGTGGGCGCTGTTTCCCCAAGGGAGGTGATTACAGGATTATCAGACAGTAAAAGGTTAATCTCATCAGATGGAGGTTGGATGGCAGACTCCTCTGAGGAGACTGGAGGCTGGAAAGTTGCTTCTATGAGCCCGGCTAGAGTTCAGGAAGCTCTTATTACAGGGCAGTCGATTACAGATTTATCTAGTAAAGACTCAGCAGATTCCAGGGATCCTGTCTCCCCATTGACATCATTATCGAGCCATATATCACCATCCCACATTTCAGGATCCCATTCTTTTCCAATCAAAGCCCTTATTTTAACAGCAGATACCCTACAAGGTTGAGATTTTGGTTTTAATTTAGGTTTAGAATTTAGGTTTAATTCCTGGTGCCTGCCCATACCAAAGAAAAATAAAAATAAAAATAAGAAAGAAAAGAAAATTGGGTATTGTGAGAAAAGAAGAACAAAAAGATATGTATGGCTATTTATTAAGCCAGGACAATTTTTGCCATATTACTACTGGTAGGAAAAAAACATATATGGTAGGAAGTTTACCGTGATATATACCAACTATTCTTTGAGGCAATACATTTAAAGCAAATTTATTAACACATCTACAAACACATGTTGTTTAAATAATTATAGGGGGAATTAATTTAGGCAGTATTCATTTATCAACAGGTTGGTTTTCAACATGGATAAATTACTAGAATATATAAAAATGCACAAATAGTTTGACTATTAAGATTGCCTAAATAGTTTATATATCTCAGGTGTGGTTGATTATAGCATTGTGTATAAATAATTGAAATAAAATGCCCATATTTCAACAATGTCAGAGTTACAAAGAAAGAATTACAGTCTAAGAATTACAACAGTTTAAGAATTACAAAATATAATTACAAAATTAATGATGTATTAATTCTCAATCACAATTGTAGCAAATTACCACAAATTCGGTGGCTTAAAACAATATAAAGTTATTGTCTTATAGTTTTGTAGTCAGAAATCTGACACAAATGTATACATTTATAATTCCCTTAACTATCTTTTTTTTTTTTTTCACCACTTTTGAAAGTAACTTAGAGAGGAACTGAGAACTTAGATAAAAGATTGTTGGCATAAACTGTGTCCAGATCACATTGGACCTTGTAAGCAATATAAAGAAATGTGCTCTTTATTCTGAAAATATGAGAAGCATTGAAGAGTTTAAACAGAGGACTAAGATGATGAAACTTTTATTTTATAGTAGTCTCACTGCTTACCTGGTGGAGAACAAATTTAGTTGGTCATGGGACGAGGATGGTCTTAGTTAAGAAAATATAGATGAGAGTGGAAAAAACTGGACAAATTTATGAAATATTTAGAGGATGGAGTCAATAACACATAAAGATAAACTGAATGAGGAATCAAAGATATTACCATATTTCTTACTTTAACAACTAATTAAATGATGACTCAATTTACTAATATAAGGAACAAAGGAAAAGTAATGGGTGAGGTAAGGGTGAGGAGTGGGACAGAATTTCAGAGACACTGAAATTAGTCTTGGACACAAGGAGATTTTTTAATGACTATCCTGGAGGCAGTCAGAGGACCACTGAAAGGAGAGAACCCAATGACAGATGCCATTTACTTAACAATTCTGCATGGAGCCAATATTGATTAGTAGGATTTTACAACTATGCATCAAGTGCAACAGAGAGCAAACATAGAGGAAAATAGTATCTTTTAAAGGAATCGTAGAAGTCAAAAATGAAACTGTTCAAACTAGGATTATGTTGAAATTACAGATTTATTTCCAGCTGCAGGTACTTGCATTTTAAATTTTCTGATTGCTCCTTCTTACCTTTCAAATTAATGTAATTCTTATCTCTTTAAGGGAATTGCAACAAATACCTACTGATAGGGAGATCTGGCATTTTGTGTGTGTGTGTGTATGTGTGTGTGTGTGTGTGAGACACTTACACTCACTAAATATTCAAACCTAGCAAATTTTACAATCTAAAGAAATAATGACAGTGAGGGAAAGTGAAAAGATGCTCAAGTATTCACATTTTAAGAGAAAGATGTCAAAATCCTCTAAAGGTAATTTTCAACTGAAATGATTGCCACATTTTTTGTTGATCAAAGATAATTCTGTCTTTAAATTTCTGCCTGGTACTTAGCTGTTGGATAATGGTAAAAGATATTACACATCCTCCCACCTGGTAGTACAGCATGCAAAGCAATAATGAAGACAGATTAGCGCTATTTACCTGCTGACACTGACAAGAGTAGCTTGTCTTTGTTCCTCTATTTTATCATTAAAGTCTTGTTTTTCAGCATTACATTGCCTGCAGACAGCATGCTGCAATCTTGAATACCAAAGGATGGTGTTTAAATAGCGTTAATGGCCTGGATCACCCTGACTAAAACCAAGGAAATTTAACCTTAATGCTTTAGTCTAGCCTTAATTTACACTTTTATGGAAACATAATGAGCTTGGAAAAAATCATTCTTGTGATGGTGTAGAGGTATAGGGGCTGGGAAGAAGAGGGGAACTTCCCTGTATCTTTATATTATTTTGAAAGGATATTGTAGGTGGTTTTATAGATTTCAAATTTTCAAAAGTTACCTTAAATCATTATTTATCCTAGATTAGGAACTTTCTCACAGATGCCATATAGGAAGGAAATAATGTTGATGGACAAGTTAATTTTTTTTAAAAGATCACTTTGAGAGGATTATTAGAAAAACTCAGTCTTAGCATTGCTTCAGATATTCATATTGGGCATCTGCCAATTTGTATTGATTCTTCACTGATTGCCCTGGAAAATTGACAACCTGCCTTTTTCGGTTCTTATTGTTGCCCCTCCCCCACAGCATTACATTACTTCCCTCAGGAAAACATGAAAATCTTTGTTCAAGTGCAATTAGATTTTATCGTCCTGCCTTATTCCTGTCAGCTGTCACTGTAGTTTCCTCAAAGTAGTTAATCAGATTTGTTCAGCTTCAAGTCTATTGCAAAAACCAAGCCGACTAGGATTCTGTACCTGTAGAATTCTGTACCAGTTCATGGATCTTCTTTCGGCAGAGACAAAGTAGCATTTGCCCATGGGGTCAAGTTATAGCAGAAGCAATGACAAGTCTCATGAGTATAATTTAGCTACCATTTTGTTGGAACCATTATCAAATATCATAGCCTGTGGTGCAATATTGTGTCTACATTGCTAAAATGCCTCCGTATAATCAAGTGTTACACTTTGACTCTACTGCCCAACCCGTTTTCCCTCACTAATGACCCCTGAACCATCATTTTCCCTTAATACCATTTTAAAATTTGTTTTGTTAGTTGCGCCATTTTAGTTTGCTTTCAATCTCTTCTTGAATATCTAAAAGACAAAGATGGTATTTGCTTATGAATATATCTTAGCATTTTAGAATTAGAAATGACTGTTTTTCAGTGTTTCAACACACTTATTTAGAGCCTACATCATAGCACAAAGGTGAGTCTGCCACATTCACACAAATTAAAGGTGAGAATCAGAAGGGACAGATGTTTTGATTGCTTCTTAATTTGAGCTAGTTTTGCAGAGATTATTAATTTATCCAGAAGTCATATCATCCCATAAGAAGAAGTAGTATGGATTCCTTCTTTTATAGTGGTCATAGAGGATAATAACAATCTTTAAGATTTCTGACTCTAGAGACAAACTCTTTGGTTTTAAATCCAGTCAACTACTTCCTTGCTAACTATGAGCCAGTTATGAACTTACCTAAGCTCCAGCTTAACCATTTGTAAAATTTGAGATAAAATACTCTTCACTTGACAGGGTTGTTTTGTGGGAAAAAATGAGCTTTCCTTGATAAATCACTTAGTGCTTTTATTTGAGCAACTATTATTTGTTCAACAATCAAGGAATGTCACCAAAATGTTTCCTTTAGACATAAAATACAATAAAATACATAAAAAGTCAGTTTATTCACAGAGCTTCAAGTCATACAGTTATCTTTTCAGACTTGCTGTTTGGCAGAGAATAGTTTGTTTCTTTTGACTTGGTTGCGTTTCAATCACGTGTATGAGATAAAAAACACTGTGTGGGCTGTTAGCCTGCTTTCAACATAACACATATACCCCTCCTGCACTCACCCCTGTCCTTGGCACATAAATGCATATTCTCATTTTCTGAAAACAGACAAGAAAAAGCTACTTGGTCTGATGTTTTTGTTTATTTGAGAGAAGAAAGGCAGCAAATGATTACCTTTCTAAGGCAAGCGCAGAAATGGAGAGTGGATGGTTTTTATGATCTGTCAGACATTATTTGGAAGGCCACAGAATGTAGAGGGACAGTGACTTAGGCACAAGGTGGTACGCACGAGATGAGATGAAGTTGAAAAAGTAGTTTTGTAAGGTGGACAGTGAGAAGCTGCAGAAGCTTGGGGCATAATAGAATCAGAACAGAAATATTTCAACAAGCATTGCCATGGACCCTGTATTTGGACCCTCTTAAAGTTTCAAAGAGAAGTCTGTAAAGAATTTCTCTTTCACTGAGACATTTAACTGTGATACCCTTTTAGACTGGACCATGTGTGTCACAGTTTACAAGAATTATACTGTCTGTAACCGAATATTTGAAAGAAACATCTCATATACTGCAGAAACTAATCGGACAGGAATTTGTGTCTGCAGGGCTTCCCAGAAAGTCATGCCAGTAGAAGAAAAGTAATAACATACCTATAGAGAGGGATCAGGAAATAATTTACAAAGTATAAGAAAAAATCTTTACATATGGGAAAATAATTTTACAATATAGTATGATGATGATAAAAATATATTTATGAAATCCCTTTCTCAAAGGTGTTCAACTATTCACCTTGCTTTGTAAGTCACATACAATTAATCACAGCTCCAGGACAATGTATTCTCTCTCCAAGTTATGAGAATCTGCTGTGAAGGAGGCAACAGATCTGGTGGACAAAGATATAAATGTATTTTTCATCTGTCCTATTCCCTCTGTTTCTGATCTTTTTGTAAAATAGCTAATTGTTAGTTTGTCGATGTCATTATGAGATTTATGATAGTGTTCTTTTTGTTCAATTGGTTTTTAGTTTGCTGAATTTGGGAGAGCTCTGGCAGTCTCTAAATAAGTGTAAAATTGACCACTAGAAATGCATATTTTTTTTAAAATGTTCCCTTCCATCATTCTTTCGGAAAATTTGAAACATTAGGAAATACTAATTATACTTCACAGCACGATTGGTTGATTCAATCCCCTAATCCCTTCTTTACATAAAATTCACCTTACCTTCCTTCAGAATTCTGAATATTAATAATGGAAGCAAATTACTAAGGCAAATTAATGAAACAAAGACACATTTTGAAACAGTATATTAAAGAATTCCTTTGAAGATTCTAGTGCAATAGATTTCTCTTTCCAAACAGTTTCCTGAGCAAGAGAATTTGCAACCAAACCACCTTACCACAATCAATGAGAAGCCGGATTTAGAATATTGCACCTCCAGGTCAGCAGTTCAAATCTGACCTAGATTAGTGATGAATGAAAATCGTTACCAGTAGATGGTTTCATAATGTTCTCAATAAATGAGTCAGTGGACTGGGTTGCACTCTATTTGCAGGTAGATGGGTGCCCAGGTGACAAACCATATCAGACCATGCATGATACATCCTTAATCACATTGGCAGTAAATAACAATTTTTGTTGGCTATTTCTCCAAATTGGCTCAATATTCACTGAAGTGAAAACCATCTAGCCATGATCCCTTCACAAATCATAACCACTGAATATGTAGTCTGATTTTGCTTACACTAGCAGTGTAAATATTTTATATTTGACTGAGTAGGCTTAGAACTGTAATAGTAACCTGCATAAATTAAATTTTACATTCTAAATGGTACATTCAAGAAAGATCTTGATTTATTTCTGAAATTTATTGTTTTTAACACGTATTTATTCCATTATATGACGTGATCCTATAAATGGGCAAACTGCCCCTTTTTACTCGTTTCACCAACTACAGCAATAAAGGAAAATAAATTGTTCTGAAATCTTTCACTCATTCTTCCAATGAAGTTTCAAAAGAAATGCATAGAGCATTAAGATCTGGACTATGCTTTTAAGTGGGTAAAATGAGTTTCACTTTAAGAGTGATTCTTGGAAGGTATTAAAAGGGCATTTTATTAAAATTCTGTGCTATGATGCATGGTGAACTGTGAAGGGCAAAATTGAGAGGGGCTACCCCACTCTGCTTCCACTGTCCCAGCAGGAAGATATCTTAACCAGGCCAGAGAAAGCCAGAAAAGTGTGTTATTATCATCCATAAAATGCTTCCCCAATGGTGTTTCTCCAAGGGTACTTCCAGAGACTTGCAGCCTTCTTACTACATCACTTGCAATTCTCATAGGGAACTTTCTCTCTTTTCTTTGAGATAATTATACTTTGCATTTATATCCTGCTTGTGCATAGAGGGCTTGTGTAAATATTATCTTATTTAATTTTAAGCTTCAAGGACCTGAGAGTTAGGTAATTTGCTCCAAATTACACAACCAATGCGGGAGCATATAGTCCAGGTTTCTTCCCCTCTCCCACTGGTTTCCAAGTTGAGCCTTAAAATCTAAGTGTGAGGTTGAAGAGGGGAGATAAAGCACTATTGCAGGGATTATAAGACTCTAGATACATTTAAAGTACAATCTGTTGACTGAATACCTAATATATCCTTTTCACCTGTGTACAAGTTGCCAAAAATGTGTAGATGCTATTTTCTGATGGAATACAATTTTATTTCAAAAGTACTGTATGTCACATTTTTTATTATTATGTGATTCTTAAGAAACACATCTTAAATATATAAATGTTATGTGGGGAACTCATTGTTTCTCTCATGTTTTAAGGAAATCCTCACAAGTTTTCTTATTCTGTCTACTATCTGAAATGTAGCAAAGAAATTCTCAAACTGAGGTCACATCTCAATTTTACTGGCTTTTAAATAGGCATTTGGAAGAGTGGATTACCAGGCTTTCTTCTACAAAGGCAGAGATTTTTGTAAAGACATTTCAAAAGATGTAGAACTTGAAATAGAATAATTGTCAAGGTAGGATGGTAAAATAATCATTCCGGTGGTAGGGGATCCTTTGTTCCAAGGGGTAAAAGTGGTGCTGATACAGAGGCTAATGCATAACTGTTCCTAATTACTTAAAAACCAAGTAGAAAGGAATCTGAACAAGCAGGATGTGTAGAAGGTGGATTTTCAAAAATAGAAACTTAGTTGGAAATCAGAACAAAATAAAACTATTTATAAGCTTGTTATAAAATACAAAATGAGCCATTTGTAGTCAAAGCACAGAACTGGAATGAACATGATTAAGGTTAAGATGTCTAAGAGTAAGGATTGGAAATTCAACCAGGAAAACACTAAGCAAATATAAAATACAGGTGTGGGGATAGAAATCTATTATTCTAACAGTAATATTCCATTAAGTAAATAAATAACCATTGAATTTTGATGTGATGTATAGTTTAGTTATCAGGAGATGGAAGCAGCAGTTAATAAAGAAATATGTTAAAACATGACATCGCTTGGAAAATTTTAGATAAAACATGCCTTTAGCTTTAACTAGCTTTTTTCACATGGAGATTAATGGTGACCACAATGTAAAACTTAACTTTAAGGTTTGTTTCTTTGTCAGTTTTCAGACCATATACCCAACAGGATGTCAGAACTCCAAGGGTCAAAAGAGGGTGACAGGAGGAAAAAAAAAATTACATGTGTACTGTTTTGTGTGGCCCGAGGGATTAGTCTGCAAACAGGAACTGTAATAATTATTTACAACATTGATCTGCTGGGGTTCTTAAAAAGGAAAAAAAAACCTTATATTAGCAGAAACTCAGGTACAATAATAATGAGGGATATTGTACAGCCACAGAAAATGAATTCTGCTGGGCCTTATAAACACCATAAGACTCAATAATATATTATACTCACTGTAACTGATAACACTTGACTATTCAGGTGGATTTTTACTCCTTGTGGTAATATTCTTTGCGATAAGAGAAGAATTCGAACTTCTTACGTATAAAACAATGACATCTATAGTTTGTTTTTGTTACCAGGTGGCTAGATAAGGTATTTTGTGTTATGGAAGATTTTTAAAATATCACATTTTATTTATGTTGAGATGATTATAGAAAATTTGGAAACAGGCAATACAATCAATTAAAAAAATCTGCATTCTACCTTATACCATCCTAATATAGGTGTGTATGCATGTTGGTATAATTAGTAGTTTAAGTATCATATTGATTCACTTTCTGTAAATAAATAAGCGTTATTTGCACTGTATAGAGAGTATTCTGAAAAGGCTGAAATAATATAAATAAGTTGCTTTTTGACTTCTAAATATCTACCTTATAAACTTTTGCTCATTCACCAAATAGTTTTGAACATTTGCCTTGTACTGTATTAGGTAAGGAGATAGAGCAGTGTCTCTACAGCCCCCATCTCCCTCCCCTCTGCAAAAAAAAAAAAAAGTATCTTGGATTGATGGAACTCAGATACTAGCGTGAAAGACTTATGTAAAATAAAACAAATCCATAAATAATAAACTGATGAGATTGTGAGGGTACCTTGAGATGATAAGGAATTGTGGCTTAACTAGAAGGTGGGGGTAGGGGAGTAAAGATACCTTCCCTGGGGAAATAACTTACATTTGAACAAGAGAGGCATTATGTCAATAGAAATGAGGTAAGGTGATGGGGCTTCTAGACAAAGGAAACAGCATTTTCTAAACCTGGAAGCCAGAAGGCACCTGGTGCATTGGAGAATGAACCTGAAGGCCAAAGTGACTGGAATAGAGATGACAAAGGGAAAGGGACCATAGCTAACATTTGCTGAGCTTTTAGTAGATCAGACATGGAGCTAGGAATTTCATAGTGTCATTTTATCATCATAACAACTTAGAGAGTGATAATTTGGTAGCTATTTTGGGAAAAGAGCTACCCCTTTTGGGGACCCAATGATCTCCTTTCATAAAAATTTGCTAATAAGACTTTCTTTCTATGTTATTAGACTATCCCATAAATTAGGTCTCTAGCCTTACATTAAGGAGGCCAATGTAACTTGACTGTAAAACAGCAGCTGAATTCAGGCACAAAGATTATGTTTGGAATGTGAAAAGGTGATCAGTTTATTTTTATTATATAATTTTAAAGGTAGTTCTTGAGACTTTCAAAAAGAGCTTTGACTTTCTCTCAGGAACAGCCTGAGATAATTGGAGATAAACCCAGGCCATTCCATATGGTTGCACTTGCTGAGACCTACCAATGGAATTACTGCCCAGAACAGTCAGGGCCAGTTCTGCAGGGACCTACTGGCTGGACAATGCCACCTATATGATTTGCAATCCACTTGGAGAGGTGAGAAATTGTAATTACATTTTACTTAGAGCTACAGAACCTCTGCTTTCTATTCGTTGGGTCAAAGAATAATAGAATGTGGCACTAAAGGTGATGATTTGCATAAAAACTTAAAGATAGTTGCATTGCAACATTGTTTGTAGAAGCAAAAAACAAACTAAAACTGACTTAATGTCCATCAGTAGAATAGGCTAATTAAAAATATTTTGAGGTGTCAGTATAATGGACAGTTGAACAGACATTCAAAGTTAAAATGGTGTAGTGTGTACTTTATTTGACAGATGTCTGAAGCAAGTCACTAAAACGATCACAGTAGGTATATCTGATGGGTGAGCTTCGGGGTGATTCTTACATTCTGATTTGTTTTTTGTTTATTATTAGTGAACAATAATTATAGAAATATATAATGCTCATTTTTATTAAGGATTTTCAGCATAATTTCAGTGTCATCATGAGTATGACATGCATGTTTCCAGGATAGTAAGTATGTAAATCGTTACATTAAGAAATCAAACTATAATGAATACTATTTATATCAAGTTTATTTATCCGACATTTTATTCAGGCTTACAAAAATATTATTAGATATCCAAAAGAAATAATCCCATTAGAACTTAAGTTTCATGAATACATGAAATGTATCTGCTTTGTTCATATCGACCAATACTTTCTTGAAATAAATGAATACAACAAATAGCTATCTATGTTGACTAAAGACACAGGCTTTGATGTGAGACAGAAACTGGTTTGAATACCGGATCAATCACTTTATCTTTCTAAGCCTTATTAATCTAGAAAAAAAATAGACGATAACAGATTATCAAATAGGATTCAGAAGAGTCTAGTTAAATAAAGCATTTTTCACAATGCCTGTCACTTGATATCCAATTACCTAAGATTCATTGATAAGCTTTATCTACTATGTATACAAAGAAAGTTCTGTGGTTGCTCCAATTTTTAAGTTTGTTTATTCCTTTGATATTTGGTTAGTTTTATTGCTACGAGATGCCTATAGTTGTTGAATCCAGGAAATACAATTCAAATTGTTCAGTAATATTTAGCTGACATAAAAACATGTTGCTAAGCATTGCTTATCATCTGCTTTTAGTGCTGCCCATTTTCACTTACTTTGTGATATTGTTTGGGGCTGTTAGAAAAGATGTGGTTACCAGCATGTGAGACAGTTCTTTAAATTTCAAATAGGAATCCATTCTCATGTATTAAAAATCTAAAAAAAAATGACCTGAAGGCAATCTGATTTTAGAGTATATATCTTCTTCAAATTCAGTTCCAAATGGGAGAGTTGTGTAGATGTGGGAGAACAAGTTATGGAGTGAGAGATTTGGCAAAGAGTAAATATAAAAATGGATTTATTTTCATTATTAACACTTAAGATGTATAATATAAAATAGTGCCTCTCTCATATATATATATTCTCTTTGAGTCTTCTAACAAATTTATGAATTAGTAGAGGTGTAAAAGTAAATGAAACAAGAAAATGGAATCTGAACATAGACGTAATCGTATTGTGAGACAAGAATATCTCTCAAAATTGGATGGCTTGAAAACTCATTTTTTTCACCATGAAAGTATAGGAAAAAAGAACATACACCATAAATATACAGCTCTATGAATGCTCACACTTTGAACACACTCTTAAGCCAGCTCCCCAAAACCACCTCTCATCTACCTCCACCCCTCAAATCTACTGTGATTTTTAACAGCATAAATTTGCTTTCACCTTTTTGGTACTTTTTAAACAAATGATACCAAACACTGTATAATGCTGTGTGGTTGTCTTCTTTTTCTTTACATGGTGTTTGTGAGATTCAACTATACTTATATATAAATATATGTTTTTTCTTTTGCATGGGCAGGCACCGGGAATCGAACCCAGGTTTCTGGCATGGCAGGAGAGCACTCTGCCTGCTGAGCCATTGCAGCCTGCCCCGTTTTTTTTTCTTTTGCATCACCTATATTTTGTGTACTGTGATAGTTATTAGCTTTGCTGTATAGTATTCCATTGTGTGAAGATACTACAATTTATTTATTCATCTTCTGTTTATTGGTTTTGTGGTAGTTTCTGGGTTTGTGTTATTATAAACAGAGCCTCCCTGCACATTTTAGTACATGTTTTTAATGTACACATGCATTTATTTCTGGTGGGTATACACTTAGGAGTGGAATTACTGGTCATAGGGCATGCAAATCTTCACCTTTGGTAGAAATTGACAAATCATTTTCCAAAGTAGTTGTATCTATTTACATCCCACCAGCAATGTGTCAGAATTTCAGCTGCTCCATGTTGGTTCTATTTAAAATAGAATCCAGATGTTCATGTAATAATTCCTAAAGACCTAACTTGAGAATTAATGAAGAATGAGTTTTCTGTGTCCAAATTAAATAGATCAGAGATTTTTCATTTCCTAGAAAACAAGAGTAAATATTTAAGCCCACTATTTTTAATAGACATTTTACTTTAAAATAGTTTTGGATATATAAAAATTGCAAAGGTAGTTCAGAGTTCCTTATGCCACATACCCCCATTTCTTCTACTATTCACATCTTAGATTAGAATAGTACTTTTATCATAGTTAATGAACAATACCTTATTTTTCATTCTACTATTAATAGCTACAGTCCACACTTTTAAAAGATTTCCTTAGTTTTTATTTAATGTATTTTTCTGATCTAGAATCCCATCTAGGGTATCTCATTACTTTTAGTCCCTGTGACTCTTTAGGCTCTGTGTGGCTGTGACACTTTGTGAAACTTTCTTTCTTTTTAATAACCTTGACAGTTTTGAGGAATAATGGTGAAGCGTTTCATAGAATGTCCCTCAATTGAGATTTGCCTGATGTTTCTGTCATGATTAGGGTTTATAACTTTGGCGGAAGAAGGCAACAGAGGTAAAGTGCCATACTATCACATCATATCAAACTTAACCATATGACTTATCATTTTACATGTCTTCAGTGTACTACTTTCATGTACTACCGAAGTAGTATTTGTTAGATGTCTTCAACTGACTTTTTCTCTTTTTCCATACTGTATTCTTTGAAGGAAGTCATTATGTATAGCCCACATTTAAAGAGTGGGGAGTTATGCTCGATCTCCTCAATGTTAGAATATTTACATAAATTATTTTGGTTTCTTCTGTTCTCCCCTATTTAATTAATTAATCAATCTATTATTCTGTCATTTAATTCCATGCATGCAGATGCATGGTTATCTATTTTATATTTTGGGTTATAATCCAACACCACTTTATTTTGTTGCTCAAATCATTTCAGCTCTGGCCCTTGGGAGTTCTTTTGGTGGGCTCCTTTGTCCCTTTGACATACATCCATCATTCTTTGTGAGTATGTGTGTGTGTGTGTGTGTGTGTTTTCAGTACTTCTTAGTTTCTGGTATTACAAGATGCACTAAGCTCATATTGTGTATTTCCTGTATCAGTCCTAGAAAAGGCCATTTCTCCAAGAAATCCTGGTTCTTTTTGTTGAAGAATAATATCAAGAAAACAGATCTGAGCCTCAACCCACTTTTTTAGGTGAAAATTTTACTTGAACTTTGAGAATATATTAAAGCACTAGCAATAAATTTGAAAAAGTTATTATAAACATTTTTACGTGTTTTCCACATGGACTAGCATGTATTTCAGAATATTTTGCAATAAAATAAATACACATAACTATGTTTCCAAAATTATTTGTTAGATTTTTTCAGAATTAATGATAAGAATTTAATTTTGGCTACAAATTAGTCCATTGATATGACAACTGTGGGCTTTCTAATTGAAAGTAAATTAGACTAGAAGTAGCAAGTGCTGTTAAAAGTACATATATTCTGCTTGATAATATTTTTTGTCTTAATGGAACTGAAGAAATAAAATGATTATGATCCTTGCCTTAAGTATTAAACACTTATACTTTTTATTCAATTTTTGGTGGTTTGAGAAAGAATTTTGGTTCTATATCAGTAAAGGAATATATGGAGAGGAATTTATAGAAAAATTATCTTACTGGATAGATACAGACTTAGAGCCTTATCTTCAGAGAAAATAGTTATAATAATAGTATTTTGCTGTTCATTATGAAAAGTCTTATGTTTATCTATAGTCTCTCAGATATGAATATTTTGATCCATTTAATCATTAAAGATCCACTTAATGGCTCTTACTGAAAAAATATTTAGATGTCAAATGAAGGTGATTCTGAGTAGGACAGTAGCCTGTATATGGGAAAATGAACAATGTTACATGGAGTTCACCTAAGTAGAATATACTAAATAAGATATTTTGTATACTGAGTTTATATTTTAAAAGAAACATTATTATTTATTTTATTATATAATATTCTTATTACAGTGTTACATTTAGAATATTTTTGGAAACATCTCCTTTTCTTGTTAATTCAAGCTTACTTAATTTTTTTCTGAATTTAATTTAAGAGGTTTCATATTTTAACCAAAAACATTGCTTAGAGTTTGCACCCCTCTTCCTTACAGCACTTTCTTAATGGGCATAAATAACATATGTCCCCACCTCCTATTTAATGTGAAGGCTGTATAAACTCTGACAAAGGTGGTTGATCAAGGAGTCTAACTTTGTATAGTTTGAGGGAGAGGCAATGTTTTAGTTTGATAATGCTGTCAGAAAGTGATATAACAGAAATGGGTTGGCTTTTAGAAAGGGAATTTATTAAGTTATAAGTTTATTGTTCTAAGGCCATAAAAATGTCCAAAGTAAGCATCCAGAGAAAGATACCTTAACTCAACAAAGTGCCAGTGACATTTGGGGTTTCTCTGTCAGCTGGGAAGGCACATAGCAACTCTACCAGCTTTCTCTCCAGGCTTCTCATTTTCAGTGGCTTCCCTGGAGGCATTTTCTTTCTGCATTTCCACACCTCTTTGTCCATGTCTGCTCTGAAGCTTTTCCAAAATAGTTCCCTCTTAAAGGTCTCCAGTAAATAGATTAAGGCCCGCCTTGAATGGGCAGAGACACATCTCCAAGGAAACAACCAAATCAAAAGGTCCCATCCTAAACAATGGGTCTGCCTCCACAAGCTTGGATTAGGAAAAAGAACATGGCTTTTCTGGGGCACATAACAGTTTCAAACTAGCACAGGCGTCTACAAGGAAAATAATATAAATTACGAATACAAAATTCAGGACCTTGGAAAAGGGAGTAATCTCTGAACTTTAAACTTGTATTGGTTCCATGGTGTATATATCTCTCTTCTTTGGGAAAGAAGACTAATGGATTATTCTATTGACTCTTCTCACCTGTTTGAGCATACGTGGACTGTCCTAAGGATGGCAGTTGAATCAGTTCATGTAGTATGCTCGAGATTATGATTAATAACCAAAAGAGGAAGTGTTGGAGATAATTCATGGCTCTCAAATTTCTGAAAATCTTGTTGTAGTGTCACCTTTGTTCCCATCTTTTCAAAGATAGCTTTTGCAAGACAGAAATTGTACTTCCTTCAGAGCAAAGCTCAGGTTTACTTATAGCCTTGGAATATTAAAGACAGTATCACTCCCCAGAGCAAAAAGACAGGCATGCTTATTGCCCATTTTAAGATTTGGGTTTTCCAAACCAAGAGTTTCTCTCCCGTAGCACAGCTTGCTTCTTGTGCAGGTATCACCTGGCCTTCTTTATGTTTTCCTGTGGAACAGTAGCAAGTGCTGGTATTTGGGCTACTGCCTTTGCTGTGAGTAAAAAACTGTACTTCTTTGACCTAGGAGACTGGCATCTTTTATCAGCATCCAGGAAACTGTGAAGACTAACTTGTTAGCTTGCAAGTAAGGTAAACTCTCAAATCCTTCAGAGTTCTTGATTGTGTGTTGCTGACTTCCCCATTAAGTTTATATCTAGGAATTGATCAGATCACTTCAAATCTGCTATAATGACTAATTCATATGCACTTGATCAGGTTTTCTCTGTAATCCTATAGTACTTTGTACTTATTGTACTTTACAACTTGTACTAGAATTAGATTTCCTTCCTCCCTCCCTTTTCTCCTCTTCTCCTCCCCTACCTGCCTCACCTCCCTTCTCACCCTCTACCCTTCTTTCCCTCCTAAAAACAATTGTTTCCCTGATGTTAAAGAGCTTGAAATCTGTCTATGAACATATCTTTTCCATTAAACATTGTAGCAGCATAGGAGTTGGATTATATCTCAATTCATTTTTGCTTCCCACTTCACCATAAGGCCTGTGACATTTTAATGTTCTAATCATCATTGCCCTTTCTAAGGCACTTTAAATAAATTACATCATTTAATCATATTGCGCCCTCTGGGCTAGGTATTGTTTTCTAGTTTTACAGATGGGAATTCTGAAACTTGGAAATGTTTTGTAAATTGCCAAAGGTCACAAATTCTGGAATTAACAGAGCCTGAATTCAAGCTCAGATATTTCCATAACTGTATTTGAAAACTATTAAATATTTTTTCATTCTACTGTGACATATTTATGTCATTGATACAGTCTTATCTCCATCAGAGTGTAGACTATTTGCTGCCATGTGTGGCAAAGGTAAAAGCAGTAATTACCATTCATTTAGATTTTTTTTTTTTTTTAATGGGCAGGCACCAGGAATCAAACCCGGGTCCTCTGGCATGGCAGGTGGGCATTCTTGCCTGCTGAGCCACTGTGGCCTGCCCAAATGATTTTTTTTTCCATGTGCAGGCACCGGGAATCGAACTCGGGTCTCCAGTATGGCAGGGGGGAACTCTACCTGCTGAGTCACCGTCGCCCACCCTCATTTAGATTTTAATCTACCCTTTGATATTCTGCTGCATTAAAAAAAAATCTGAGTATCCAATAAGAATGGTAGTGAGAGGATATTTATCAGAAATGTTTTTTACAAATGGAAAAAAAAACAGAACATTGGGTGACTGAAGTTGAGATTAAGGTAACCTGGTATTATTATTTGAGCAAATATAACATTTTTGTAAATGATTTGGGTAAGGAAACACATGATGAATTTCTGAGTTTCTGTATAATACAGACCTTTTCATGAGAGTAAAGATCAGATCTGTCTCATTAACTATTATTTTTTAAGGGATAAGAACAATACTGTCATATGATAAACATTTAATAAAAATTTATCAATTGATGAATGCATTAGGAAAAATTTGAAAGAAAACAATAATTAATCTATCATGAGTAACAATGATTAATTTCCCTCTGGTATATTATATGCAGTGTATAAACCTGGAAACTGCTTGGAGAAGGACAACTAAATTTGAAAAAGGGAGGAGTAACCATCTGAAGAAAGGTTAGCACATATGTCAACCCTCAATCTGTAGACTTGAGTTTTCCTCTTCTCAGTTAAGATCATTCTAGATTGAGCAAATCTTCACCCCATGCCTAGGTTAGCAAGTACAAGCTGTAAACACTCCTTGAAGTTTACTGAGGAGTGAATAAATTCAGAGCAAATAAAAGGAAACAATTATTGACATAATGGATATTATACTTATAGTGGTCCAAATGCTATTGTCTCTCTCAGGCCTTCTGTCCTTTATACCTGATTTACTTCAAACACTGACAAGATGATTTCTGATTCAGGATCTTCCCCCTTCCATTTCATTCTGTGTGGAACAATCAGATGAATTACTCTCAAACCCCAAAATCATACCCTTCTTCTGTTAAAAAACATTCTGTAATGGATAACCTAAATTCAACCTGCCTTTCAAAGCCCTCAACAATGTAAACTCATCCAGACCATGGGAGCTCACTGTCCCCTGTTCAACATATTCTGTTTGGCTCGAAAAAGTCTGCTTGGTGGCCTTGGGGCACGCCTATTGCCACCTAGGTACCTGCACCCATTTCGTTCTTTTTTTTTAGAATGTTCTTCTATCTCATTGCTACTCATCAATTACTCACAATTCAACATGCTTTTATTAGGGCCTCCTAACTGAAGGATGTTCTTCAACTGTTATCTCCTTTAATTCTTACAATAAACCTGAAAAGTAGGTGATATCATCCTGATTTTCCAAAAATAGAAAAGAAAAACAAAAATGGGTCCTAGTAAGATTCATCAATTTGCCTACAGAAAAATGAATAGCAAATAAATAGTAAGTAGCAGTGTGGGGTCTGTCTGAGTTGGAGTCTGAATTCTTGACAATAGATTTTGCTAACTCTCCAATCTCCTGTATGAATTTCATATATACAGTAGGAGAGACAGACATGCAAATAACTAATTTCAATACAGGTTGTAATTAAATAAGTGCTAGTTTTTCTAGCAACAGGTTGTTGATACGTTAGGGTAAGAACAATTATTTCCGACTAGGAGAAATAAAAGAAGTTTCCACAGAGGCTGTGATGTTTGAGGTGAATCTTGAAGGTTATTAACAGAATGATAAGCCATGGGGAAGTTTTTCTGGCTCGGAGACCAATAATCAGAGATGGAGAGATGGGAAAGTTGTTGGATAGGATATATAGAGCTTTGAAGAAAGAAATAAGGTTTGGAGTGATATTGAGGCTCAACTATAGGAGAACTTTAGAAGCCATGGCAGAGAATTATTTCTTTAAAGTTTTTTTTAAATTCAAAATATAAAATATATACAAAAAAGCAATAAATTTCCAAGTACATTTTAACAAGTAGTTATAGAACAGATTTTAAAGTTTGATATGGGTTACAGTTTCATGTTTTTCTTTTTTCTAGCTTCTCCAAGACACTGGAAACCCATATAAATATCAATATAATAATTCAGCAGTCATACTCATTTGTTAAATTCTATCTTGTCTGTTATACACCTCCTTCTCTTTAAATAATATATATACATAAAAGCAATAAATTTCTAAGTACATTGCAACATTAGTTGTAGAACAGATTTCAGAGTTTAGCATAGGTTACAATTCCATAATTTTAGGTTTTTATCTCTTGCTGCTCTAAGAAACTGGAGACTAAAGAGATAGCAATTTAATGACTCAGCAATCATATCCATTTGTTAAATCCTATCTTCCCTGTATAACTTCATCATCACCTTTGATCTTTCTATCCCTCTCTTTAGGGGTATTTGGGCTATTCCCATTCTAACATTTTCATGTTGGAAGAGGCTGTCAATAATATGGGATAGGCAGATGGAACTAGCTGATGTTCTGGAGAAACTGGGCCCTCTAGGTTTCAGGACTTATCTGGTCCAGGGATCCATCTGGAGGTTGTAGGCTTCTGGAAAGTTACCCTGGTGAATGGAATCTTTGTAGAATCTTATATAATGCCCTAGATATTCTTTAGGATTGGTAAGAATGGTTTTGGCAAATTATGATAGGTAGCAATGTCTAACTAAAGCATGTGTAAGAGTAATCTCCAGAATGGCCTCTTGACTCTTTTTGAACTTTCTCAGCCACTGATCACTTATTTGTTATATTTCTTTTAACTCTTTTGGTTAAGATGGCATTGTTGATCCCATGGTTCCAGGGCCAGGCTCATCCTTGGAGATCATCTCCCATGCTGCCAGAGAGACTTTCATCCCTAGATGCCATGTACCATGTATGGGGGAGGACAATGGTTTCACTTGCAGAGTTGGGCTTACAGAGAGACTGAGGCCACATCTGAGCAACAAAAGAAGTCCTCTGGCGGTGACTCTTAGGCATGCCTGTAGGTAGGCTAAGCTTCTCTGCTACATACATAAGCTTCATAAGTGCAAGCCTCAAGATCAAGGGCTTGGCCTATTGTGTGTCCCTAGTGTTTAGCACAGTATCTGGGGTTTTCCCAGTGGTAAAGTTTAACAGTTCCATAATTTTTTTTCTCATCTCTTTAGGGACTTTGCCAGTACTTTTTTATTACTGCTTAATATATCGTAGGATGCATCCAGGCATTATGTTAAGCTATACAGGTTTAAAGGCCCTCATTCTTATTCTGGATTCTCTGTGTTTTGGGATTGTTTAAATGAGCTATCCAGACAGGTTATTAGATTATGTGCTACAGAAAACCTAGGTTCTGGACATAATAAACCTTTGTTCCTTTGGTCTCAAAGAGTAGATGAAGTTCTAAAATGCATGCAGTCATCTTCTTTACCCCTGTATTCTGAATTACCTTAATCCTGATCCAATCAGCTTCATTCTTATCTCTAAATACCAGGTTAAATATATATAAAATAGCCCCTCCAAATCCAGAAATAACGATTTCCATTCTGGACTAAATGTGACTGCTATGAGAGCTTACAATCCAGGTTTCTTATAAGTATTTTCTAAATGAGATTATACAATATTTCCTCTTTGATTCTGGTTTACCAAATGTCCCACAGGTTCATTCACATCACTGCATGCCTTACAACCTCAGTCTGTTTTGTAGCAGCACTGTGTTCGATCATATGTTTACACCATCACTTGCCAATCTACTTCTCAGTCAGTGCATCTTTCAGCCACCTCTATCTACTGGGCCTCATGTATGATGTCCAAAGTTAACAGTCAGTCCATTAAAACTCTCAATCATAGATAATTTCATTGTTCCCACGAGAAAGATAACCAATAAGCACACCTTCATCAAACAGAAAATCCAAACTGCCTCCTAACACTTGTCCCTTCCCCCATTATGTACCCCTAGTATTGCTGTGGTACTGTTAATGTTTTCCTGTTAAACATAGCTCAGTGCATGCAATATCATTTTCCCCCATATCCCCAAATTATACACTCTTTGTACAAGAGCAGAGAGTTATTTTTATGCAACAGAGAACCATTGAAGAAATATAAAAGAAAGGGCATGCTCTGACCTGTGTTTTAGGGAAGTTACCCTGGAATCAATGCAAAAAGCAGGTTAGAGAAGATCTGAGTTGGAGCCAAAGAGACCCCAGGGAGGAATCTTCTAAATAGTTAGTCTAATGGGGACAGAACAGAAAGGACAGAGAGACATAGGACTCAGGGCTTAAAAAATGAAGGAAATGAGGAAGTAAAAATGTAAAAACACAATGAAATTTAGTATTTAATAATAACATGAAAATTACCATTCTCAATAATACTGTAAATGCCCCACCTTTGATACATCTGTGGTGTTAGAGGTGTGATTGGGACCCAAGAAGAGTGAAACATTTCAGAGGAATGGATGAAATACAGTGTGAGATACAAAGTAAACTTGGAAGGTAATTAAGGATTTGTGAATAGCACAGAATGTGTCACTGAGTTTATAGTTTTTATAATGGGACCAACTGGTGTGGGTATATGATATTTATAAACATCACATCCTAGTTAAGAGAAAAAAACAGGTAGATAATGGAAAGCGCATGGACTTTAAATTCTGCCTTTTAACTTTTATTAGATGTGACTCTTAAGCACATGTAAAGGCTTGATTTCCTTAAAATTACTTAACGTGAAAAGTGAAAATACAATCAATTTCACAGATTTTTGGTATCTAAATGAGAACATACAGAGCACCAGTCATAGTGATACTATACATATCCCATGCCTAGAGAGATCTGCTTTATTACTGGATGAAAAATGAATCTGAAACAGTAGGACAAACCTTTAAAATTCTCTAGGAGGAGGAAACCATAATGCTAACATTGATGGATTCTGGAATGATCCACTGTCCAGACCAATTCAAATCAGTTGCCTGTGATTGGGACTTGACTTGTATAAATGGCAATTTTGATGTGGATTTGGGAAAAAGACAAGACCATGTTCATCTCAAAGGGTTTATTTCCTTAGGACTGCTGGCATTGTTTTGTCACTAATACATGGTAGGGAACTAGCCATATCTCTTCTGGCTAAAATAAGCCAGGAGAATTTGAAATCTTTTTACATGTGAAGATTCTTAGGATATAAAATGGAAGATGAGTGTCAAACTCTCACAGATGTTCTCACACCGTAATTTTCCAAAAGAATAACTGGTGGTCTAACTAGAAAGGTATGAGAGGGAGGTTTCTTTTCCCACACCCTTCCCCACCATTATGCCACACAAGCTTTAAATAACCACTATCTTTCTAGAACGTATGTCTCAAAATAATGTGAGGACCTTTGGGTACACAGAAAATAGATGCAGTAAAGGTATTTTGGATGAGTTGCCAGGAGTGTTCATATATTTACTGAAGCTAAGTATTTGCATTTAAGATGTAAAAGGCTGGAATTCATGGCTGCAGATCATACATTGGCTGAGCCATCATGAGAAAGCCTTTAGGAAGGTCATGCAAGAGGCGAGTGTGATATAGAAAAGAGAAGAACGTTGCCGCTAAATGTGCTGTGTTAGTTTTCCTGCCTTGGCAGGTCAGCCAATGTTCTTAGAACTCTTGGGGAATAATTATGATCATAATCATAATTGCTCTTGTATATCTCTTTACAGTTTACGAAGTATGGCCACATTATCTCATTATTGTATCTAATGTTTTATAGATCTCCATGTTTTTCTTTTACAATCTCATTTGATCTTTCCATTAGCCCCATGAGGCAGGTGATCAGAGAAAGCTGTCTCCATTTGACAAATGAGGAAACTGAGGCTTAGATATTAGTGACATTTAAGGTCACTGAGAGTTGGCAACAAAAGCAGATAAAGAACAGATTTCTAGATTTCTGGGCTTGTAATCATTTATAAAGAAAGCATTTTTTTTTTGTAGAAGCAGAGAGGCAGTTCTTGACCTCCAATCTATGACCACATAAAAACTGATCTGGGAAATTATTTCCCTCTAGCAGCTGAACATGAGCTGAGCTCCCAGGAGAGATATAGTTGGAGGGACAAGCAAACTCTTCTCGTTTCTTCTGGGCGTGTGCTTCATGTGCTTACAAATGCCACCTGGAATGATTTTTGTTTATGAGAAGAATTGTAAAAAGAGAGATCTGATATACAAATTTTGCTAAAAACCTAACATAAAAATATTATTGTTGGACCAGTATGATAGCTTAGATGAAATCAATACAGCTATTAACTTTCAAGAAAAAAATAGACATCAACTTGGAAAAAACAAGCCTGCTTGGAAAGTTACAGTAAAGACAAATGAACAGTAGCTATTATTGAATCCAGGGGAAATTATAACTTTGGGGAAGGCAGGGAGAGGGAAAAATGGAATGAAATTGGAAGGTCCCATAGGAAATCACATCCCTTTCCTCAGCTGACATTGGATTTTTGCCCTAGCTGTATTTTGCCTCCCTTGAGGATTCTAGTGACCTAATGCCCCATGAAATTCCAACCAAGGAAACTGGTGAAACAATGTCTGCTTCTATTGAGGAGGGAACAATAATAACTAGCCTGCTGGGCTCAGGGTGCCCACAGAAGGAAGTTCTACTCCATTTCTTTACACAGGAAAGAAATATGAGGAAATGAGCCTCATGATGGCATGACTGCCCTCACTCCTGAGAACCCTAGCCCTCAGTCCAGGTGCCTTTGCTCTCTAAAAAATGAGATCATCCACCCAAAAGAGAATTGGAGCTATGAGAAGCTGAATTCTAATTTTTTCTTGCCCCAATTTAAAGTTGTTTCTTTTTCTCACAGAACAAAGATCTAATTATTTGTAATCAATACTGTAATATTTCAGAAACATCCAGCAAAGTGGAAGTGCAGTAAGTCTCAGAAGCAAATTGCTGCTACAAAATCCTTCATTATTCTGTAGGAGAGGGAGAGAGTAACACTTTCAGGCTTACCCCCAGGCAATTCATTAAAATAAAGCTGCATCAGAAGGAGTCCAGAGGGTATAGAACCTCTTGAATCATGTAGCCATTTTCTCTGGGGACAGGGAACTTGGCATTCCTTATTGACTGCTCAAGGCATTATAAGACAATACAATAATGTTAATTTTTTTCCTGTATCAAGAAAAAACAAATCATCTGGTATTGTACCATAAGGAGGCAAGAATATGTGTAATATGTTCTATTTACAAAGCTCCCAAATTTTCAGTCAAATCAATTCAATCCACACACACATTTGTTGCTCAAGACACACTGTGGACTTACACAAAAATGTAATTTTTCTGTTGCTTCCATATGCTGTTATTCTAGGAATTTACATGAGTACCTTTTGGAGAAGACTTGGTAAATAAGTGATATGTTTAGCATTTAAACAACTTTTAGAACAGTATAGGAATGAAGAAGATTAATTCTAAATAGTGACATCTGTGATTGGTTTGTAAAGAAATGAGATTTAGTCTGAATCCTGAGATCTATGAGATCATTTCAGGAGCCAAGACCAATAGGAAGAACCTTTTGGGAAAACATAAGCTAACAGATAGCTGGATGTGACTTGGGAGTTAGGGCATGTGAGGGTGGAGGTAGAAGCTGGCGTCAGATAACGGGTAGCTTTAAATGCTAGCCTAAGTAATTGGTTATTTATTCCAGGCTATAAGAAGTGAATGTTTTACAACAGGGGAAAGGCAATAACTTTAGCGGTAGTGTGAAGTATTGATTGGAGAGGGAGACCAGTTAGGTGAGCATTGCAGTATTCGGAAGAGAACTAAGAAGATCAGGACTCTGGTAGCTGAGGAAATGGAGGGAAGAGGGTGTATACAAGAGACATTTTGGAGGTGATTCAAATTTTATAAATACTTTAAATGACTCTTAGGTCAAACAAGTACAGATGTGTTCATTAAAGAGTATTTATAATGATTTGAATACACAGAATGAATTGTGTTGGGGTTAAAATTTGATTCAAAATAAAGGAAGCAGGATAATGATAATCCACCATCTAATAAGCAGTGAAATATTTTCCATCAGATTGTGTATGTGTGTGTGTGTGTAGGGATAATGGGCTATGTTTAATGTGGAAAAAACATTAAATTAGTTAATAACACTATATACCTTGGGCAAGTTATTCAGTCTCACTGGGTTTCAGTTTTCACTAATTTAAAAAATAGTATTGGGCTAAATAATTTCACAAGTTATAAATCAATATGTATATTCTTTGCATTTAGGAAATGATTTTCATATTAAGCAGGCAGAGAAAATATACTATATTGTTTTCCTAAAAATTAATTCTTTAATTGAAGAATATATTAGATTTTCCTAAAAATTTAATTCTTTAATTGAAGAATTAAAATATGTTCAATAAGAAAATTGCCCTTAATGAAGACTGTATTTAACAATATATAGATCTAATATTTAAATTGTCCTTGTGTCTATAACTCAGAAGCAGAAATGTTTATACACATTTCTAAAGGGGTGATGTGACCCATCTAGTAGTTTTTTATATTTCTTCTTTTACTGCTCAATTTTATGGTTAGATACATTTTATGAAACACATTTCCCTTTGAATCAATACTGTGTTTACAATATTAATCTAATAAATAATGAAAATAACCATTAAACAAGGCAACCAGATTAAGCAATTTATAACTAACCATTGTAACGCAGCAGCTGAGTAATTGATTATGACATAAAGCATTTTTACCTTTAAAAATACTCTATGTCCTGTATAAAGATCGCAAACCTCATAAAATGAAAAATATGTTTGTCAAAATATTTATTACTCCAGTATTTCTGCAAAATTTTAGGATGCAAATGATTAGATCATTGAAGAAGTATTGACTTTTTCTGAGATATGAACTTTTTGAAGGCAATGCAACATCACTGTTTAAAATAACCCAATGCAGTAAAGATGAAACAAGTGTTTAAAAAATTTGTGTATTTTTGGAAATTAGTTTTCTGATTTTTACGTCAAAAATAAATAATCTCCAGAACTTAGCATCTATAAATATTTCTGATTCATAGGAAAGGCCCCCATATCACCTTATTCTTTATAAGATTAATACATTAAATTAAAGATAACCATTAAATTTAAAAATGTATTTAGCCATCCAATCTGGTAACAAGAATATGGGCAGAGGTAAATAAAAGTCAATATTGCTGTTTTTAAAAGTTTCCTCACAAATTAGGTTATTTTTCCTTCTGGTTCCTTCAAGTATGTTGGTTTCTTTCTAGATTACTTTCAAACACAAAGACATGGTGTCCCCAAAGTCCCTGTAATGAAAACAGATTCCAACCATTTTAATTTTATAGACAATAGTAAATATCTAGAAACATCTAGATGACTATTTCTCTTTCCATCCAGTTGTCTGGGATATAGTAACCCCAGTTTAAAATTGATTTTGTTTAAAACTTATTAGTATCTATATTACTGATTGAGTATAGCATTGAGTTTCTAAAGAAAAAATGTGGTCAGAAATGTAATATGATGCCAGGTACTTCTTTTTTCCTGCATACCCTCCAATTTACCCTATAATTTTTCCCTATTTGGGTGTTAGACCCACCACTGGGCTGTGGGATGGAGGTGTAAGAATGGATAAGAGAACAAAGGTGGCAATATCTATTGTTTGAACACAAACGACTTGAGTCAGCAGGCCAGCATTTCCCAGTTCCCCTTTCTCTGACATAAAATACTTCCTGATTGTACAGAAGAAGCAGGAAGGTGCTATGCAGAGTTAGATGCAGACATCCTGCCTTCCCTTTCCAACAGATCAAGTCTGAAGGAGAGACTGAAATTTTATCCTCTTCAACTTTGGAGATAAGAAAGTTTAGAAAATCTGCATCTCATTCCCTTGATGGAGTCTAAGGATATGACATGTTTCACAGGGAAGCCTCTTCTGTTATTGTAGAAGATTGAGTTATATACCCCAGTAAAAACATGTTCTTAACCTTAATCCACATTCCTGTAGGTGCAAATAGGACCTTTTGAAAATACAACTAAGTAGGCCTTAATCTGTGTTACTGGAAGCCTTATAAAGAGAACTGGGAAAGTCACAGAAGACAGAGAGGAAAGGTGATCACCAAATGATGGGAGGAAGAGATAGAGGTGAAGGACTTCAAGAATTGTGACAAGCCAGCACCAGAATGCTACTGACATTGTGAAGAAAGTACTGCCCTGTCAACCCCTTGAATTTGAACTTCCAGCCTCTGAAACCATGAGCCAGTAAATGCTTGTTGTTTAAGTCACCTGTTGTGGGGTATTTGTCATAGAAGCCAGGGTGTCATGTACATCTAGACATGCAAGGGTCAGAAAGAGCCTTCCTGGGTTTTCCATGGTATAGAAATGGTATGGGAAGGCATTTCAATGTTCCAAGGTACAACCGTCCTACCAGAGATAAGATGAGGACAGGGCTCAGTCTCAGCCAATTGCCATCAGGCATTAGGGCATGACCAGATAACAGATGGGATGAATTACATCTGAAGCTGTGGCCAGGATTAGACTCATTAGAAGAAGGCATATGAGGATTTAGATATAGGAATCCTTCCCCTACATATTCCTCAACACTGTTCACATAAACCTTGCCAAAACTTGACAATTTAGCATTAATCCCAGGGAAAAGTCTTGAGAAAGATTGTTTTATAACCAAGAAAGCAGTAGAATCCCTGCAACCGTATGAAGTTCCCTGGAAATTCTGACAGAACGGAGGCTCAAGTTAGATATTAAATTCCCTTTTCCAATAAGTGAAAAAGATACATAAATATGCATATATGTTATTCTTACCATGTGCTTCATAGCCACCATAAAAGAAATGAAAATATAAATTAAACAGTGAGCATGTTCAATATTTAATATAAATTTTATCTTTACATAAATTTCCAAATTTATCTGTGGCTGAAAAAATATATAGATACTATTAAATCATTTAGGTAAAAAGGTTAGTTATTTTTTTGCACATTATTTGTGGATTTGCCTCATTCTCATTGTTAAGCAGTATATGGATTTTTAGACAAAAACTTGTTCAAATTGCAGGTGCAAAATTTGTTCTTTTATGTAGTAGTGTAACCCAGAAGAGATTATCTAATTTCTCTGAACCTATGGAAAATAAGAATATCAGTATTACCTTATAGGTTTGTTATAAAATTAAACAATGCATATAAATACAAGTGCTCAATAACTATTCATTTTTGTTCCTCCTAACCCACACTTTAAGGTTTAAGTACCTAACACAGTGCTTTAACACAGACAACAGGCAAATATCTGTCGAGTAATTCTCCCTGGAACAGTGCAGCTAATTCTGCTTCTTCCATCAAGTCTTCCCACTTCTTTCCTCTTCACTTCCTTCAGCAGCCAACTCTGAGCCTTTCACTTATGTGATCATGCCATGAGGTCAACTTTCCCATTCATGGCTTTGTTGAACATGTCGATTAATTCTTACTCCACCTAAGACTTCCTGAAATAAAACTAAAATATTAAAGTGGGGTATCAATCCACCAAACCATCTTATTCTGTCCTCTCTCATAATCCATTACTCTACCCCTTCTTCAACTTTCATTTGCTGTTTTTATTTATGTGAATTCAGTAATAAACAACTGCAGTAAGAAGAAAAATAAAGTACCTCATGTTAAAGCAAACATTTTAGACATATGCCAAGATTTTTCATCTCATCTAAAATTGACAAAAAGCCAAAGTGCATCATATTTATCTTTGGATAATGAATAAGATTACTTCATTTCTAATGAGGCTAATAAGTACAATCTACTTTAAATAAATAATGTTCCAGAGATCTAGTTAGAAAACTTTTATGACCTCATGAAGGTGTGGTTTTGTTTTCTGTCCAAAAATCATTCCACAGTTAAGTCCTGTACAAAACCAAAGGCAAGACCCAAAAAATAATTAATAAAAGCGTTATTTGTTGATTTATGACAACAAATACAATTGCTTATGTGCTTTCTACTCTGGTGCTGCAGTCTCATAGCATAATGCAATGGCGCCTACTTGAGTTATGATCTACATCCTTTCAAGTCTCCTTCAGCTCTCTGTCCCTGTCAGGAGTTTCAACATACTTAACAACTTAACAACTTACTTAATAACAGAGAGCAAACTTTTTTCTTTCTCATATAGAATGAGAACAAGTCATAGCATCTCTCTAGAACATGAAGTACTTTTAAAAATAACTAGCTGCACAAGCATGGCTTCTGTTTTCTGAAAATAGTTGTATACTTGCAAGGTGCTTATTTATAATGCAGATATGGAAAGCAAAGGCAAAATAGGAATTATAATAAACATCATTATTTATAATTCCAAGAACATCTTGATTGCATAGGCTTCACACTTGCCTTTCTCTGAGAATGAAACAAATAAAAATCTTTGGACAGTCCATGAATATTATAGAGGTTTTGTTTTTAAAGTCTTATTATCCTTTGCATGTGAGATCTCTCACTTCCCTTTGAGATCCTTCAAATAATATGTTTTCTTCTAATAAAACCACATGGACTCTTTGTTCATTTTCCTCTAGTCTTCAAAAAGTACCTCAAGAGAGTCTTTTAAAGAAATTGGATATACAATCATAAAAACAATTCTGCAGAACACAACACTTAAAAAAATCATTCTCCTTTAGGTTTTTCTGAAAGAAGTTCTCATTCAGAATGTTTGAAGGTTATTAGGGATGATTGCCTTTGCTATTTGCCATCTATGGATTTGGACTTTAAACCATTTTGCAACCAGAAGTGTTTGTAGTGTTCAGTGGGTGTGTTGTTGGGTGTTGGGGGAAGGGAAGGTGGGTTATAAGTGAGAAATGCCTAAGTTTGGTGTGGATATTGTTTCCTTTTTAGGGTTCACTCTCATAGGAATTCTGTCTGAATAGATTAGGGAACTGTCAAATCCAGGCCTTGGATTACCATGAAAAAACTTCACTTAGCTGCTTGGGATTCAGTCTCTCACAGCTTCACAAGGACTTCAGGAACATCTTGCTGTTGTTTTAACAGGAAAATTAAAGTCATATGAGACAACCCTGTTCCAAGACAATTATCCTACAGTTCTTAGGATGAAATAGGCTCTATTAGTATCATCTAATTTTGGATAGTAAGATCTCCATGTTCTCTTTTTTTTTGGTCATAGCTAATTGAAGTCAGACTACTATTTCTCTAGCTGACCACATCTGGGTATTTAATTTATCCCCCACTATGGTAAGAAATTAATTTCCATTCTGTTTTCAATATTAAAATGTTATACCAATTTTGGGGTCTGCTAAATGAAGTCCTGCTTGTCATCTCTTCCCCACAAAACCACCATGTAAGTTTACCCTTTTATCCAGGATGAAAGGGTCTTTCAAGAATTCATTAATGATTTTCTTAGATTTTCAGGGGAGAAAACCAGATTGAAAAAAAGGAAAAATTAAACTGCTGTAGGGAGAAAATGGAAAAGAATGTTTAAAGACATGTGATGCTGCATATGGTTATTATTCAGAACTATGGAGAACAGAGTTTGTGGATGTTAAGGGGAGCCAAGTATTCATTATGTGTGACACAGACTGAAGTGATTGGGTTTCTCTTTGAAATTGTGTGTGAATGTGTACACGTGTGTAAGTATGTGTGTTTGATTTTGTGGACATGAAAACTTTAGGGTCCTTAATAATAGGAATGGGACAGCTTTCAATCTATTGAAACCTTAACTTACCGAAAGGAAGTGCTTTGTGTTATCAACCCGAGATCCTCAGTGCATAGCATGATACCGATGACCACCTACATGACTTTGACAGATATTAAAGGTCAAAGATCAAATCTCAATAGTGGTAACTTATTGAATATTTGTTGAATTATTAAACATAGAGACATAAATGTCCAATTTTTGAGTACTTAAAATAGTAAATCCTGATTTGTTATTTGTATTATTTGACATTTATATATTCTTAAATCAATATGGTATTTGATTATAATATGCCACAGTGTGCATCTATGTGGGTTTAATTTGTTAGGTGTTATATGTGTATTTATAAGACTTTTGTTAAAAATTGGGAAGTTTTCAGTCAATATTTCTTTGAATATTCTCTTTGCCCCTTTCTCTTTTCCTTCTCCTCAGACTCACACAGCATTTTTATTGGTACATTTGATGGTGTACCATAGATTCCACAGATTCCACTCACTTTTCTTTATTTTTTTTCCTTCTGCTCCTCAGACTGGATGAATTCAATTGCCACATCTTCAAGTTCACTAATTCTTTTTCTGCCGGTTCCAATATGCTATTGAGTCCTGTATTAGTTTGTTAAGCTGTTGGAATATACCAATATACCAATATACAATATACCAGGAATGGAACAGTTTTTAAAAAGGGAATTTAATAACTTATAAATTTACAGTTCTAAGGTCATAAATAAGGCATCCAGAGAAAGACACCTTGGCTCCAGGAAGGGTGATCTGAGAAGGCACATGGCTGGTGTCTTCTTGTCTTTGTTCCTGGTTCCATTGCTTCCACCTTCCTCTCTAAGAGTCTGTGGGCCTTCACTTAGCTGCTGCAGGGCAAAACTCTGGGTTTCATCTCTTAGCATCTACTGGAGCTGGTGATTTCTTCTCTTCAGGTTCTGGCTATTTCTGTGAGTCCTTGCTTAGCCCCCCGGACTATTTCTGTCTTGATCGCCAAACGTCTACAAGTCTTTACAGATTGACCTGTGTGAATGAATGCCTTTCTTCAGGATTTAGCCATACAATGAGTTTAGAGATTAATTTTTAATTCTGTTACTGTGGTCTTTAGCTCTGTTTAGCAGCTTTTCACAATTTCCAGCTCTCTGGTGATATTCTTATTGGGTTCATCTGTCATTTCTTTATTTCTTTACTCCTTGCCCATGTTTTCCTTTAGCTCTTTGTAAGGTCCCCAGGTCCGGGCCCCACCCCCTCTTCCATTTTGAGAGCAAATCACATAACCACCTACATGACTTTAACAGATATTAAAGGTAAAGATCAAATCTGACGAGACTGTTAAACTTTATAAGCCATTACTGGGCATAACTGTTTTTCTCTTTTCCTATCTTGGCATTGGGTGGAGTGCAGACTTTCATGTCCCGACTGGCTGCCACTGGGAAAGTCTTCCTCCTGTCCATAAGCCCCTAATTAAACTCATGGGTAATCTGTTTAGTGCTAGTTTCTTGGTTTCAGGGTTGGCTGAGTTAGAACACTCTTTAAACATATTTAGGACCTTTAAAAAAAAAGCATTTTGGAGTGCACGCATGGTTCAGTGGTAGAATGTTTGCCTTCCATGTGGGAGATCCAGGTTCGATTCCCAGATCATGCACCCCCAAAAAATAAAAAAGTGTTTTGGTATGTCTGAAGTCTGTTCCTCCTCACTGATGGCTCCTTGTACTTTAATTTTCTCCATTTGCCTGGGCAATCACTTCCTGTTTCTTTGTACATTTTGTAATCTTTTGTTGAAACCTGGACATTTCAATATATTAATGTGTTAGTACTGGAATTTAGCTTCTGAGACATCTGTTCCTTAAGCTTGTATCCATCCAGTGTTACAACAGAGTATTCCTTGAATGTCAGGACCAACAACAACAAAAAAAAGGAACAAAAGAAGGCACCTTTCCCAGTCTTTGCAGATTGGCCTGTGTGTATACCCTTCTTCAAGTTTTAGCCATACAATGAGTTTACAGATTAACTCCATGCCAAAGTATAGGGGTCAATTTGGTCCTTTCTACTTATGCATCTTGTTATGGGCATGCACACATGGCCCTCGGAATTCCCTGTTACATGATACAAATGTCCCAAGAAACAGTTTCTTCATGGTCCCAGATACTGCACTGTATATTATACAATTCCTTGCTCTAGTTAGCCACTTTGCTGATCTCTCATAGCATTGTGTTGTAGGAGAGTTCAGTGAGCTGTCTTCTATCCACAGGGCAAATTCTGGGAGTGCAAGATCCTCAGGCTACCAACAGACAGGTTGGCACAGACATACCTGCTCCCAATATATGCACCAGAGTTACTCTTCTCCCTCTTAATTGGGGCCAGAGATCTGTGCTGAACCAGCAAGCAGTTAGAGGATGGGCCAAAAAGGCCACCATGTGACCCTATCACTTTTTAGTAGTCTTTTTCTTGACTTGGCACTTGCCTTTTTACTGCAGTCCTTTAACTGTTTCCTGGGGCTTTGAGAAAGATAATTTTGCCAATTCCTGTTGGTGTTCAGGGATTCTGTGGGGGACTCAACTCAAACATATTGACCCTTAGAGAACGTCACTTTTTGTGATGGCAATTGATATTTGTGTATTTTTTCTTGCTTAGTCAATTTGCTCTTATCTAGAGTGAGTATATTTTATGATGATATTCCTTTGATATATAAATATTTTAACTCTATATAGCTTATTCCTGTGCTTTCAACCATGCAAAGAGCAACACTGCTGACATTCAAACTATGGTATAGAGGCACATTTATGCTAGAAGTTAGAAACAGAGCCTAGAAATACAGCAGCAGAGTATCATTTCTTATTGTTGGTAACCATACATTTGGATACTTCAACAGCCTCACTGGCCTTATCTATTGCACATATCCAAGCAAATTCCAGCTTCAGGACATTGCACTTGAATGTGTTTAGAGTATCCAAGGAAAATATCATCAAATCCTGGGGTTTGAATTCTTCTGACTCATTTATACTGTCTTTAGTTTGATGTTCAGTGAAAACATTTTCTAGGATCCAGGCACCTTGGTTGTTGGTTGAATCATTTCTCTATCAGAGCATTTGAATGTAAGTTAAAGGGCTAGAAGTCTGATCTTTGTAAGTTCTCTTAATTTAGAAATGTTTCATTTTTATAACTGGTATTTGCTGAACCCAGAGATGTCACACACTGATGACTATAGAAGGAAAAAGCAAGAGTAAACAGCCTTCTGTAATGGTGCTATCTTCATAAAATGAAATGGTATCAAAGGCAATTTGGAAATTGTACATTAGAACAGACTGGTATCTCAAAGTATATTAGTTTAATCTCTGGTATCTCCCCTAATGTTGGACTAAAATATCTAACATTTGGATCCCCCATATACTCCGAAAATCAGCATGCCCAATACTGCAAATAGAACTTTTCCCCCTAAAATTTTTCTCCCCTTATACTTCCCATTTTGGTTAATAGTGACATATTTATTATTTATTCCTGCATAATAAGTTATTCCTAAAATCAGTGGCTGAAAACAACAATAAACATCTATTGTTTCTCATGGTTTCTTTGGATTTAGGGATTTGTAAGTAGTTTCCTGAGGAATTCTAGCTCAGAGTCTCTCTTGAGGCTACAGTTAAGGTGCTTTTTGGACAGGGCTACATTCATATGAAGCATTAGCTGTAGGATCTGCTTTCAAGGTGACTAGCTCATATTGTTGGCAAATTGATGCTGTCTGTTTGTGGGAGGCCTCAGTTCCTCCCTATACGGACTCCTAAGATTGAGTATTCTCATAACATCATGGCTGGTTTCCACCACAGCAAATGACCCAAAGAGAGAGAGAGAGAGAGAGCTGAGTGGACATTATGCCTGTTATAACCCAACAAAGGAACCCACATAGCATCACATCCTTTGCATCAGTTCATTACAAGGCAATCACTAGGTCTACATTCAAGGAGACGGTATTTAGACTCCAGCTTTTTATGGGTAGAGTATCATGGAATTTGCAAAGTTTCAAATAATGACAGATGATATTCAGCAATTTGATTTACTAAAGCGTTTGCTATAGATACCTTCTTCTTCATCCCTTTTTACTCCATCCTTCTTCAGATCCTCAAGATATCTAACCTCTTAACAGGTTTCTTCCATTCTATCCTGCATCTCTCAAAAGTCTCCACAATGTAGCCAGAGCAATCTTGATATAATCTAACAATGTCACTCTGCTCCTTAAGACTCACAATTTGCTCTCCATGACTAACAGAAGATAATCTTAACCTAATATAGTCCACCATATCACCTACCTATGATTATAGACACAATGCCCTTCTTTTCTCTAATTTAAACTTTATTTTGTTGAACTGAACTTGTTGAAATTGCTTGAATATGTAATGCTGCTTCAGATACTCTTCCATTCTCAGACCCAGGGCCAGAGAGTAATTATCTTCCACATATGGTATATATAGTCATTGTCACAACTATTCAAATATGTCATGAACTAATGGGCATGACTGTTTAAATAAAGCTTTATTTGCAAAAATAAACAGTGGGACAGTTTTGGCCTATGAGCTGTAGCTTGCTAACCTCCACTATGCATTATCTTCTCTTAAATAACAAGCCCAACTTTCCTTCTCTGAATGACTTTTATTAATTGATCCTTTAAGACTCATCTCAGGTGTGATCTCCTCTATGAATTTTTCCAACTGCTTCTAGGTTAGATAAGGGCCTTTTTATTCTGGGATCCCATTGCATCTTTTAAGCCATTATTAGAACATTATCATATGAAAATAAAATTGTCAACTTTGTGAAAACCTTCTTCATTGAACTGACAGGTCTTTTCATTTTTGAAATCCTATTTCCAAACACAGTTCTTGACTAGTGTGTTGAAAAGAATTTTTTTTTTTTTTTTACATGGGCAGGCACCAGGAATTGAACCCGGGCCCTCTGGCATGGCAGGCAAGCGTTCTTGCCACTGAGCCACCATGGCCCGCCCTGAAATGAATTTTAACCAGTTAAGGAATAATACCAGAAAAAAAATTTAGGACAGGGATTTTGCAATAGAATAATTCTCTACATTTATTTTTTCATAGGATATTACATTTTTTATAGAAATAAAAGCAATAGTATCTGAGGACTTTGGATAGGCAGATAGAGAAGTCAGTGTATAAAATTGTTCTTACCTGTGATTTGCTGTTAGAAAGGAACATCCTTCCAAGAAACATGATCCATACCACTAAACTTCAACAGTTTCTGACATTAGAATTTCCTATAGAATTGGTATGTGTGTGCACACACATGGAAGGCCTAATAGTGATTCTCATTCAATAGCCCTGCAATGATACAGAAGTTTCTATGATTCCACAGGATCCATAACTGATTCTAACAAACAGCCAGGGCTGAGAATCGTTGAGCATTGCTGCATTTCTATCAGTATAAATAAGATATGGCACCATTTAAATTCGTATTTCAGATATAGTATGGTAATGAATATAACCATGCATAGGAAGAATTGGAATACTTCGGAAGTAACACTTGGAAATACTATGTTAAGTGATTGTATGGCCTTAGGCAAATTTCTTGAATGAACTCTATTTGTTTTTGGTTTTGTTTCTGAAAATGAGGTGATTGGATAATATAACCCTTCAAAGCCTTTATTGTATTAACTCTCAGTTGGGATAACTTTATAGTGTGTTAAAAAATTTTGATCAGTACGTGAATTTCAATTATCTTGTGTTGTATAATTAACCGCCCCAAAATGTAGTGGTTTAAATCAATGACATCTAGTTTACTCACTACTGTGCATTTGGACAGGACATAGTGGAGACATATTGCTCTTCTCCAATATGTATGGGTAGGGACAGCACATGGGCTAGCGTAGGTAATTATTGGAAGGCACACTCATTAACATGTCTAATGGTGATGTTCGCAGTCAGCTGGAAAGGTTAAAGTGCCTGAGACTATAGCCAGAACACTTGCAAATGGCCTTTCCATGTGGCTGCTTGATTTCCTCAAAGCATGGTGGCTGGGTTCCAAAATCAAACATCTTAAAAGAGAGGATGGTGAGTGTAAGTTTTATTTTTTTTTTCCATTTGAGACCAAGTTTTCAGAAGACAAGCAGCATTGATTCCACTGCAATCATTCATCAATGCATTCACAAAGATCCTGCCAATTTCAAGACAAAGGGAAATGGACTTCACTTCTTAATAAGGGAACATCAAATTTCTGGGAGAATAATACTCCCTACACAGTTAAGTTTGTTTTATTATGATTGAACAAAAATAGAACAAGAACGTAGAACTGAGTAGGCTTCACAAAGCAGTTAGAAGGCCATGATTTGTTGAAAGTCAGAAATAAAATGTATAGTGTAATTCTAGTAAATCACAGAAAGATTTTATGTTTGATACAATAGGTGAAAATTTTGTACCCTGACTAAATGAAGGAACATGACTAAGGCAATAATGATTGTGTTCCAACAATGATATCATTGCAGAAGAAAAATGCCAAAGAGTTTTGACAGAGACTCCTAGTTACATGCTCCAATATCCATTTTCCTTTTCTTCTGTGTGAGGATACCAGACTTTTAGCTGTACACATGGCTGAATGGAATGAAAACTACATTTACAAGCTTCCCCTCTTGCTAGGAGTGGCCGGATGACAAAGTCTTGGCCAAGAGTGCTATATACAGTGTCTGGGAAGTGTTTTTAAAGGGAGAAAGGCACACCCCTCTTGAGCCCTTTTTATCTATCTGCCTTTGTGATGATTGTAATGTGAACGTTAGAGCTGCCTCCTGAATAGTCATTTTGGAGCATGAAGTGAAATGCTACAAATGGATTTCTGATTATTGTAAAGTTGCCATGCCAACAAGGGATGTGCAACATTCCCACCCCAACTTTATTTTCATGAGAAAAATATAAGCTTGTGTCTTATTAAGTCACTGATATTTAAATTCTGGCACATGCAATTGAACCTAATCTTAACTACTGCAGCATTGCTACAGCATTGTTATATGCTGTAATGTCTGCATTATAATTATTCCTGATTTTTTGGTGTTGTTTTACAGGCCGTCAACATTGCTAGTCTTTATGAAGTCCCACAGGGCCCTAGAATCTATGCTACTATCCAATCACTATGTCTCCTACTAGTATGTTTGAGGTCTTTGGATTGATCTACTTACACCTCAAAATCGAATGTACTTTATTCTTTTTGGCTTTATTGCCTAAGCTATTCATAGGCAATTTCATTAGTCTCATATGCAAAACAGAAATCGTACCTACTTCATAGGATATAGGGGAGGAATTGCATAAAATAATGTGAAAAACACTTTGCCCAATTTCCCTCATATAAGAAATAGCTCTTATTATTTTAGTGGTGATGGTGATACTGATTGCTATATTAAGGATAGCTCTTATTCAAAAATAACATTTTTTTCTGAATTGATCACATGAATGTAGCACATATTAGTGAACTATACAGCTTCATAAAGGAAGAAATGATGACATGAATCTATCTTACTTGTCTCTATCTGCCTCCACTTGTCATACTTCTTAAGGCAAGATTGTGCTCCAGCTACAGAGGCTGACACCTAACTCCAGGTGGCTTATCCCATGTTCAGAGGATCTTGTGCTCATAGTTACTGTAATTGGTCCAGAAATGGGCACTGTATTAATTAGGGTTCTCTAGAGAAACAGAATCAACAAGGAACACTCACAAATATAAAATGTATAAAAGTGCCTCACATTACCGCGGGAACGCAGAGTCCAAATCCGCAGGGCAGGCTGTGAAGCCAATGACTCCGATGGAGGGTCTGGATGAACTCTACAGGAGAGGCTCGCCAGATGAAGCAGGAATAGAGTCTGTCTCTTCTGAATCCTCCTTAAAAGGCTTTCCATGATTAGATTAAGCATCACTCATTGCAGAAGACACTCCCCTTTGGTTGATTACAAATGGAATCAGCTGTGGATGACGTGATCATGATCTAATTCTATGAAATGTCCTCATTGCAACAGACAGGCCAGCACTTGCCCATCCAGACAAACAGATACGGCAACTAGACCACATTGACACCTGAACCTGACCATGACAGGCACATTAACAGGAACCAAAATAATAATAAGACACTGTTTTGAGGGTGGAAGTTAAATCATTGCAAGTTAGGATAAACAAATAATCAGCCAAAAGCTACTGTCTGCCCCTCTGTAGAAAAAAACCAGCAGCAACAAAAGAAAATGAAGCTATGTGCAGAAAGAAGAAAATGTGTGGTAATATATGAGAGAAAAAGAGACTCTTGATACCAAGTCAATGATTCCAAGCATATTTTTAACATCCTCACTTCTGACCAAGTATATGAGTCAGAACAATCCCCCTTTTTTGGCTCTAATTGTTTGCATTAGATTTCCAGCTCATGCAATTAAACAATTCCTGACTACCATGTGAATGAGGAATTAGATCAGATGAACAAGCTATTGGGGAATGCCTGGTGAAGTTCATATTTGAAGAGTAAAATGGGTGAGAAATATTGTGATTATATTGTGTGTGTGTGTGTAAAGGTAAGTCACACTAATAGTAGAAACACATCAATTAAAAACACCCAATGTTTACTTTTTCAATTTTAGTCTTTAGATGTCTTGTAATTCAGCAACTTGAAATCTCAACATGTATACCACCGTTTGAAATTCTGACCAACCAATCTATCCAAAATTCTGACCTATGATAACTAGCAGTCTGCAAGTCTGTGAACGGCTAGTTATGTATCATGAAGATCTGAGAAGGTGCTCATATTTTCCTGCACGCCTCAGACAGCAAGCATGCAGCTTGGCTTTGAAGATGAAAGTCGGTCTTATCTTTTGATTTTAATCCTTTATCCTCCCCATAAAGCATAATTTTAAAATTAAGAAACAGTTTTAATTTTGAAATTTTTAAAATACTTTCAAAATTGTTCCATATAAATCAAAGCAAACCATCTTCTTACTGAATTAGATGTTAATAAGGGAGGGCTGACATAGCTAATTGTAAAAACAGACTTTAGATAAGGAGAAGCAAATATTAACTTCAAAATCTTCATATAAGAATTTCACAAATGAAAATCTAAGTATCAGAATATTTGTCAATAATTTTCTTTCAAAAAAATGTAGAAAACCATTTTTTGAAGGGGATAGAGTTATATACGCATATGATACTGTCTCCCGGAGAACCTCATGTGTATGTGTAAGACATATTATATGTAATTATAAAATATATAATTTATTTATTTCCCTTAATACACTTAATTATAGTTCTTAAAACAATTGGAAATATTTCCTACTATTCCTAAAATAATCATCAGCTTATTTTTTTTATTAAAAAGACAGGGTAAATTGTAATAAAGTATAGAGGGATATCTAGCAAAATCCTGAATTGTTTTTGTGCTTTACTTGCTGTGTTTAAAAGCAAATGGTTTCTGTCTTGATTAAGGCTATAAATTCATGGAAGTGTGTATAAGCCAGAGTTTCTGGCTTGAAATGCAAAACATGTGCCATTGCAACACATGTTTGATATAAACGTAAGTAACAAAAAGTAAATTTTAGGAAATTCTTAATTGTTTTTCACTCACTGTGAACATTATAGTTTAATGTTTAGTAAGAGATGTAGTTAAGCAGGTGGAATTTTAATGTAGTGGATTTGAAAGCAAATCCAGTTGCTATGCTAAATTCAATCGTTGTTAAAATAGAAACATGGCACTAGGCAGTAAAAAGGCAAATACCACCTCATGGTCTTTAAGGAATCAGTTTGGCCTTCATTATATTTATGAACATTCCAAGCTTCTGAAAGCTATAATAATAGAGCATTTTTGGCTCTTACAATAAGGTATGTGTAGACTTTTTGTTTCAAGAAAATTGAGAAAGGTCATATTGATTTAGAGAGTTGAGTTTCTATTTTCTGTTCTCTTTTCTTCTGTTGTATAGTAAAGGGAAAATGAAATATTGTTAATACTTAGCTTACCGAAAATTGGTATATGTATATATATATTTTTTTATTAGAGAAATTGTTTGTTTACAGAAAAATCATACAGAAAATACAGAGTTCCTATATAACTCCTCCTTCCCTGCTCCACTCACAGTTTCCGTCATTAGTAACATTTCACATTAGTGTGGTATTTTTGCTACAATTGAGGAAACAAACTGTTAATTATGGTCCATAGTTTGCATTGCATTTCGTCATGTTCTACAGTT
>PVIY010006504.1:67378-87404 GCA_004026745.1 Myrmecophaga tridactyla | reverse complement strand
GTTTCTGAAGTCCTATAAAAGAGGAAACATTTTGGAGAGAGAGACTCAGAGAGAGCAGAACAACATAGCCATGAGATGCAGAGAGTCCACGAGCCAACAACCTTTGGAGATGAAGAAGGAAAATGCCTCCCGGGGAGCTTCATGAAACAGGAAGCCAGGAGAGAAAACTAGTAGATGATGTGTGTTCACCATGTGCCCTTCCAGCCGACAGAGAAACCCTGACTGTGTTCGCCATGTGCCTTTCCAGATGAGAGAGAAACCCTGAACTTCATCGGCCTTCTTGAACCAAGGTATCTTTCCCTTGATGCCTTTGATTGGACATTTCTATAGACTTGTTGTAATTGGGACATTTTCTCGGCCTTAGAACTGTAAACTAGCAACTCATTAAATTCCCCTTGTTAAAAGCCATTCTGTTTCTGGTATATTGCATTCCAGCAGCTAGCAAACTAGAACACCATGTGACAAAGGAGCCCCAGATTACCAGCAACCTTTATTTGAGGAGAAGGCATTGTCCCGTTGATACCTTAGGCTGGACATTTTTATGGCTATAGGACTATAAACTTGTAAGCTAATAGATCCCCATTGTTAAATATCACTCCATAATCTGGTATTCTGCATTTTGTCAGCTCTGGTAAACCAAAACAGGTTTTGGTGACAGAAGTGAGGTGCTGAGATGCAAATACCAAAAAAAATGATAGAATGGCTTTATAAGTGAGTAAGGGGAAGGTTCTGGAAGAATTGTGATAGAAAAGACCTAGATTGCTTTGAAGAGACTGTTGGTATAAATGTGGATGCTAAGGTAACTTCTAGTGAGGCCTTAGACAGAAATGACGAAACTGGAAGAAATGTGATACCTGTTTTAAAGTGGCAGAGAACTTGGCAAAATTATCTTGATGTCAGAAGGAAGGCAGGACTTGAAAGTGATGAGCTTGAATATTTAGCTGAAGAGATTCCCAAACTTATTGTGGAGACTTTGACCTGACTGTCCTTGCAGCTTATAGTAAAATGTGAGAAGAAAAGAATAATCTGAGAACTGAACTCTTGGGTACAAAAAAAACCATGAATTGATGCTTTGAAATTTCTGAGCTTCTAGAAAGCATTTCACAGATGATAGTGCCCCATGAGAGGATTTAAATGAGTATGGAACCAGTCATCTATTTCAATTCATGCCAGGATTAGAACGTAGTTATTTAAAAAAGGATTTGGGGAGAGTCTATCCTATTATTTGATGTTTGGGACCCTTGTGTATTACATGCAAAAGTGATACATGTTTTGTGAGATGTGTATAAATATAATCACTGCCAGACTGGAGTAAATGGGATAGAAAAGTTACATATTGAAGGAAAAGTAACTTCCAATGCAGAACCATAGAATCTGAGGTCAGAAGTGAAGACAGCTCAGTCCGCCTATGTATGTGGAAAGCATGAGCTTGCCTTGGAGGTTGCAGGTGGCAGGTTTTTGACTCTGCTGTTTAGGAAGAATGCTCCTGCCCCAGGTTTCAGAGAATATAGAGCACATTCCCCTGAGATTGGGGAGTCTGGCTGCCACCCCACTGTTCTGAGAGGGTTGAGCCTGTGCCCCAGAGATTGTGGAGAGCTGGTTGCCATCTCAGTGTTTGAGGAGGGTGGGGCTGAGAGCATAGCATTACCTCAATGCTTGGAGATTTTGGAGTACTTGCTCTAGTGTTTGGAGAGAAAAGGGCCCCCACATAAGCCCTTGAAAAGGGTGGGCTACTGCTCTCTCAAATCCTGAGAACAAAACATCTTTCTATACATGATTTTCAGACCTGGAAATCTAATGAAGTGTGCCCTACAGGTTTTCAGAACTGTTTGGAACCAGTGTTGCATGTTTTTCTTCAAATTTCTCCCTATGGAAATGGGAACATTCAGTTTTTAATGACTATCCATTCTTTGTGTATTAGAAGCACATAATTTGTAAGTTTCACAGGTCTATAGCCTGAGGGGAATTTTTCCCTAGGACATAACATACCTGTACCTGATTTTAAGTGGACTTTGTACTTAATACTGTTACTGAAATGATTTAAGTCTTTTGTATATTTTGATGGAATAAATGTACTTTGTGTATGGAAAAAGTATGTCTTTTAGAGCCCCAGAGTATTGAGTATTTTTTGGAAGCTGTTATATACCCTGGAAAAGATTATGTCCTTTCAATCCATTTCTGTAGATGCACACCTATTGTACTGGAAGTTTCTGATTAGGTTATTTCAATTGAGATGTGGCCCATCACATTCAAGGTGGGTTTTAATCCTCTTACTAGAGTAATTTATAAGAACAAATAACATATAGAACATTGAGAGAAGGTCACAGAAAAGACCCAGATAGATGCTAAAAGAGAGAAACACCCAGCCAAAAGTTGGAAGCAATGAAACCTAGGAGAGACAGACCATCAGATGCCAGCCACATGCCTTGCCATATGACAGAGGAACCCCAGATTACCAGTAGTCTTTCTTTGGGGAGAAGGAATCATCCTTCTCTAAGGATATTTTCATGGCTTTAGAACTGTAAATTTGTGAGCTAATAAATCCTCATTGTTAAAAGTAAGTCCATTTCTGGTATATTGCATTTCATCAGCTCTCAATTTATCTCAGCTAATTTTGTGAATCCAGCATTAACATGACAGGAAAACAAAATAACTATACTCTAAGCATAAAATGCTACAGACATTTTATGTCTGACATATACAGACATATAAGTTCATATATGAACTTAGAAATGAAAATTCTTACATTTCATGTAGCATTTACATATAAAATATAGAAAAGGATAATTGAGCATGACCAATGAGGTCTATTCTAAAAATTTAAGGTTGGCTTAAAATTTAAAAATCAGTCATAAACATTCATCAAGTTTATGAAACAATAATATAAAAATAATATTATTTCACTATAATATATTTTCAAAATTTAGCATTCATCATGATTAACTTTCTGAGGAAATTAGGAATATATACTAAATCTATCAATAATCTAGAGCTTGCATTATAACCAAGGAATGCATGTCTTTTTCTTAAAACCAGGAAAAAGGCAAGACTATTCTCACCATTTCTGTTAAATAATGTACTTAAGATTCTAACCTTAGCAATAAGGCAAGAAAAAGAAATAAATGGAATAAAATAATTTAAAACTGTTTTTACACATAGATGACAAAATCAGGTGCATAGACTCCTAGTACAGTCATACAAAAAATTCTACTAGAATAAGTGAATTTAGTAATTCCCAATATATATGGTCAATACACACAAATCAGTGTATTTCTATTTGTTAGAAATTTAAAACTTGGCAAACAAATGTAAAAGAACAACACCCTGTACAATAATATCAAATATATGAAATATTCAAGGACACATTTGTAGAATATATACATGAAAAAATAAGAAAATTGCAGAAAGTAATAAAAGAAGATATATAAATGGAGATATTAACCATATTCATGGATTGAAAGATACAATGCTATTAAGATGTTAAAGGTCTATTCTCCTGAAAGTGATTTCTAGATTCAATCAACCCAATTAAATCTACAGCAAGCATTTTGTAGAAATTGACAATATGTTTTTAAATTGATATGTAAATACAAAGGATCTAAAATAGCTTCATATTACTTAGAAAGAATGAGAAATTTGGAGGACTTCTGTTACTGATTTTAAGAACAACTATAAAACTACAGGAATCAATACAGTGTGCTATTGGCATAAGGATAGAAATTCACATCAATAAAACAAAATATATTCCAAATATATACCCATGTATAAGTCGATTGATTTTTGACAAAGTCACTAAGGTTACTCAAAAGGACAAAGATAGTTTTATTCAACAATTTGGGCTGGATTGACTTATTCAAATGTACAAAAATGAACTTCGAACCCTACCTAACAACAAAATTTTAGAATTATCCTGAAATGTACCATATCATAATTTAAAAGCTTAAACTACAAAAAAATTATCAAGGCTGTGACTAAAATGAGGTAAAACAGGCACATACCACAGCCACAATATATAAGAAAGTTCTACAAAACTAGTGAACAATATATTTCTTTTAAAAATCAAAATAAATGCTAAAAATTCATGATAAGCAATATATCAAATTTTAAATAAAGACAGAACTGTACAGGGCTGAGATTAGGGTGAAGTTATTGAGGTAAGCAATATGAATACAAGGTCAAATTCTGTCATTTAAAATTTAGATTTTTTTTCAGTGCTGATTCCATGCATTCATTTAGATTTTTAAAATATTCCCTTCAAATATAAAGGTTAGTTACTGAGTTTTTGGTGTCCCTTAAATTTTGCCTCAATTACTTTTCCCTACTGCTAACCCTGAGAAATTTTTAGGCAATTATTTTTATTTTTATTTTTTTTACTTTGCATATGGGCAGGAGGCACCAGGGATCGAACTCCAGACCTCCAGCACGGCAGGTCGGAGCTCTGCCCGCTGAGCCACGGCAGCCGCCCTAGGCAATTATTTTTGTGACCTTGATGTAAGTAAATTTTTGTTAAATATGACACAAAGAACACAAACTAAAAGAGAGAGAATTCATACTTCAGAATTCATCAAAATAAATCTATGCTCTTCAAAAGAAAATATTTAAGAAAATGAAAAAAGCCACAAACAGGAAGAATTACTTGCCACATTTATATATATGTATATGATAAAGGACACCTATCCAGAAAAATATAAAAATATAAAGAACTCTTACAATTTAATAATAAGATGAGCAATTCAATTAAAATAAGCCCCATGACATATAATATAAGCTTCAGTGAGATACCTCTATGAACGTCCTAATATGGATAGATTTGAAAACTCTATTCATACTAAATGATACCAGGACATTGAGCAAGTAGAATTCTCATAGATTTCTAGTGCGGATGTGAAAATACTGCAAACACTTTGAAAACCAATTTGACAGTATTTTATAAAATTGAACCTTCTTATGAACTAAGAACCAGTAATTCCATGCTTAGGATTTTGCAAATAAGAAGTGAAATTATCTGTCTACATAGAGATTGTACACAAATATTCATTGGTCTCTTATTCATGATTGTCAATATCTAAGGAAAAAATAGTCAAACAACAGATGAATGAAAAATATGTTGTATATATATTCAATGGAATTCTACTGAGCAATAAAAAAAGGAACAAACTATTGACAAATGCAACATGGATAAATCTAAAAATGTTTTCCTTCAAAGAAAAAGCCAAATGCAAAAATTTTGTTCTCTTTGATATTATTCATATAAAATTTTATAAAAGACAAAACCAATCTGTAAAGAGGAAAGCTTCCACAGAAGATTACAAATATTATTTCATTATTCTGGAACTTAAAAATTTAACCTCACCATTGTGGGATTCTCATTCCACTGGACCAATGGATATTGAAAGGCAGATTCTCTGTTGGCTGGGATGATTTATTCTGATTATCATGGAGCAACAGTGTTGCAACTTTACAATGTTGGCACTGAATCTTATGTCTAGAATATATATATATATACTAGATTCCTCATAGTACTTAATTGTCATATGTTACAATATAATGGGTTAATTAATTACTTCAGAAGAAAATTACCTAAGGCCTAGGCACCCAAAGTAGTATGTCTAGGGTATCTTCCAGTAGGAAATGAAGCTTAGGAACTGGTTGAGGAAAATAAATCCAGGTATATATTTTCACAAGTTCCAATTACATGAAATATAGTAGGTATCATGTTCTTTCCTGCTGTATCATGAATACATATTTTACAGTAGCCAATATTTTCATTTTCTAAATATTTCCTCTTCCTCTATTATGAAATAATGGAACCTATGTAAGAACATATTCACATGTGTTGTGACTAAATTAAAGAAGGAATGAACATTGGAAATAGATGATATGACAAATGAGACTTTGGCTTTTTTCTTAGGGAAAAAAAGGTGAATATATTTTCTTGTTTTGGGAGGGTGTATATCTTCATTTTTAGATCAAATTGCATGGTCTTTTGCAAAAAAAAAAAATTGCTGTTGCTATGTTTATGTTTGAATGATAAGGAAGAGATACACGCACGTTGATTAGCCAAAGGCTAGAACATTCATATTCTATAGTTTATGCGAAATCCACTTCATTGACATTCTTGTATTCCTTTACTAGAGCAAATAGATGCAAAAAAAACACTGTGTTTTTCAGCTACTCTTGACAGATTCTAAAAGTGTTTTATATTTTTCAAAGAAGGCCTAAGTTCATGAGATTTATAAAAAGAGGAATTGAGCGACAGGGAATAACAGTTAAGCACTGGGAAACTAGTTCTTCTTGAATTTATAGTAACAAGGGCATTTTGAGGGCTGGGCTATCAGCAAAGGATAGTTGTGTCTAAAAGTTTATTATCTGATCTCTATTATTACAGTTGCTAAAAAAAAAAAGTCATGGTTTTGCCTCAACATTGTGTTTGTGGTTGGGTATTTCTCTTGGCTTTGTTTCCTCAGCCATCCCAAAGATTCTTCTGAAATAACCATACTTCTTAATAAATAGAAGTATTCTTGCTTAAACTAACTAGAATGGATTCTGAGATCAGCCATTAAAATATTGACTCATACAAGGAGAAACATGGGTAAACATAGGCCATTCAATACATTCAGTTAATGTGATATTTTATACATAAACCTCAAAATATTTTAGATCATTCAATATATATAATTAACTTTTTATTTGTATATAAACATTGAAATATTCCACTGATAAACACATACAAATCCTATCTTCCAAGTAGATATTAGACATTTCATTTCTGGTTTAACCCTTAATCGTGCTTCTAATACAAGATCAAATATTCCCCTTCATTTTTTATATAAGTGGGAAAATGTCACACAAAATTACAAGGTGATGATGCAGCCAGTAATACATATTAAGTATGCAGACTGCTCTATAAAATGTGTTTCATTAATATCACATTGCTTTTGATACCTTGTGGATTATTTTTTTCAATCCTGGCTACTACAGTATAATTTGTTTCACGATTTGTTTCAACTTGTTGTTATCCTCTTACAAAAGATAGCAGAGCTTCAGTACTGTCAATCTAGAGATTATCTACTTTAGCATCCTTCCTCTTCCATAATTTAACAGAGACAATTAAGTTAATTGGATCCCAAAAGCAGAATTATCTTTCAACCAGTGTTTTATGACTCTAACACTAAATCTCAATGGCTTTTTAGAATTTTATACATTAATCTATTAATTTCTATATTATTTCACAAATTACAAATGTATTTACAACTGTATTGAGTAGCAATCCAAATTGTAATGAGTTTGTAAGCATAGATTTTATTTATATTACCAATATCATGGTCCACAATATTAATAAGGAATTTAATGCATAGGGATACAGATCCCAGTGACATTTTGATAAGAAAAATAAATACATATAATTATTTGTGTATATACATATATATACAATGCAAAATCCATTTCATATATATATTTATATTAATATATATTTATATATAAGATATATATATATTTCAGCTTACTAATTTTAGGATATCATTTGGAATAATTTGCGAAATAGACTTTATACATATTTCACATATTTTGAGGTTATTCTATCCCTTTTCTGTTGGCTAACAAGGACAATGCACAGAAGCAGCAAAGTAAAATCCATCAACCAAATTTCATGAAGAATTATAATTACTATTCTAAATTTAATATTTTATAGTGAAGTCAGTGTTCTGAAACTTAAGTTTTGGTGTTTTGGTACATAAATTCTTTCTCTTTCTCTCTCTCTCTTTCTTTCTTTCTCTTTCTCTCGCTCTCTCTGTCTTTCTGTGTGTGTGTGTGTGTGTGTGCGCGCATGTGCATTACATGTTTTTTAAATCTCACTTGATATCCTAGAGAAAGACTATGGATTCATTCCTGAAGTAATTAATATTCTCCTGTTTTTGGTTATTCAGTTTTTCGTTTCTGATTAAGAAAGAAACTATTTAAATTATTCCTGTTATGCAGCAAAATACACTGAGATTAAAGCTCCCTCATAGTTATTCCATGTGAGAGAACAAAATTTTCAATTTGTGCTTAGAATCAAGAAAGTATATGAGATGCTACATCAATTCCATTTTATTGATATGTTTACTTGTTTTCTCTCCCTGGCTATGTTTTCATAGTAGTTGTAGGCTGCACATAAGGTATAAGCAGCAACCAAAAGTACAACTTCAAGGGAAATCTTTGAAGGTTAAGTGGATATTTAACTATAATGCACTGGGAGGTAAAATGGTTCAAATAAGATATTTCTTTTCCTATGATGTATAAATTATTTTCACCACATTGTTTAAAGCTAAAACTGAAAAGACTTTATACTAATTAAGATCCCAAACATTGAAGTTGTTATTCCCTTACATTTAATAATATCTACCTATTACTATGAGATAATATTTTAAAAGGAACTACATAAATATCAAAAAAATATTAAACTACCAGGTGTACTAATTTCTAACTAATTCTACACTTCAATAATGAACATTAATATATGTTTAAAATAGTAAACGTCATTATTATTATTATTATGCTTGAGAACTTCTTTGTACCTTACGAATTGTATAATCTTATGTAATTAGAAATCAAAGTTTTATTTCTCTGTGGATTGAAACTTCAAAAGTTCTAACTGGTTTACAAACTGGACATTACAGATCAGAAATAATGGACAATAATTATATAATCAGAGTCCAACAACTTTAACTCAGAACTGGCACTACAAGCAGGACCCACCTTTTACCTCTTGGACTAGAGGGGAAATGAACACAGTTTACTAAAGCAGAGATCAGTTGTTAAATTATTATTGAGGCTTTTCCTGTATTCCCAATCTTATAAACTAACGTGTGTCTGCTGTCAGCATCCAAGCTATATATTCCCCTGCAAGCGTTTTTAACAAATCAGTTTGTAAATGCTAAGATGATGTTTTAATTTTACTCCAAATTCCCTGTCTCCTTTACATTTCCAACCAGATGTGCTCTGGGAGCACAATTCAATCCAAAATTGTAGCTTTTTTTGTTCCTCCATTATTTTCGGGTACATTAAATTAGAAGAAAATAAAGTTAAGAAGTTAGTATCCAAAAGGTATCAATTCTGAAAATTATCTTTCTGTCACATTTTGGAGGGATTCACTGACAATATAACAATGAAATATTCCAAGACAAGGTCCAATGATGACAAAACAAAGCAATAAAATAACAAAACCAAAAAGAAAGTGATAAGGCAGAGTTTGTTCATTCACTTCTATCAGTATGACTTTGCATAAGTTATTTGTTTGCTCTCAGGCCTCTCATCTGAAAACAATATGGGGAATTTTTTTTTATACATCGCTTGAAAGTCTAGTGTGATGATTCAGTCAACAGTTGTACAATGATGGGCACAGAGAAAATGTGATATTAATGTTAGTTAATATTTAAATAATTGCTATATTTTCTAAATATATTTAGTAAGAGATTTGTACAACTTCTTAGCAATGAGGAAAATATCCAAAAAATGTTGGATTTTCACATATTTCTATGTTTAAGTGTTCTTTTATTCTATAAAAGAATTCCTATCTTTACTTTTCCTCATGCTATGTGGTCCAGCATTTCCTGCTGAGTAAGAAGGAAACTTTTTATGGGTAACATTAACATCATATGGAAAGTAAGACATGATGGAGTCATTATTTATTACACCAGCATTATATTAATGTAAAGAACTCAACATTAGCACTCCCTATGCACTAATGCGTTCAGGTTTGTTTTTGGAAAACATAGCTACGAAATTCTAAGTGAATAGTAGACTATAAACACAATTTGATGGTGTTTTAATAGCAAAGGTTTGGTAATAATTATGCTTTCCAATGCGCTGCTCTTGATGTTTAACTCTGCAAGATGACTCCTGCAAAATATTTGATAACAAGTCGCAACCAGGAAGTTAAGTTTATGCTTTCCATTTGTACGTGAAGGTAGGTTCCAAAATGTTGAATCATCTTTTCTTATTTTTAATTGATGCAGTGTGACATTGTTCATTACATGCTTATCAAGAATTACTATGAGAGCAACTGCAATTGGCACAACAGTGATACCAGATAATTTCTTACAACATTCTCTGCTAGTCATTAAAACCATATTTACCCAAAAGTAAAATTGAAGAAAATTCATTCTCCTTTAAGAAACACAATTTCTATCATTTTAAGTAACAAAGGAGTCTATTGAATGTAATAATTTATTTTAAAATAATACTTTTTGATTTAAAGTTCTGAAAGCTTTTTATTTCCTCTTTAAAGCTTTTTATCATCTCCCTTTCTGTCCTTAACTTTATGCTACTTTTATTACTACTTAGAACCATACCCTAATTTCATGCATGCAAGATAGTAGTAAAGTCATTTTTATCATTAATATGTTTCCTGACATCAATGTGAGACTATATGGACAAGAATAAAAAATAATTAGGCGTTATAAAACCCATATTAATTATTCATGCCTTTTTATAAGGTACATTTAAGGACAATATACTATGTTCAGAAAAAGTGAAAAAGAATAGGTTGATCCATAGGTCAATGGATTAGTTACGATTCATTTATTATAGTCTAATGAAAAAAAATTAAATATTATGAACTTCTTTTGTTCAGTAACAATTCATGTCCTTTCTTTTTGAATCCCAGTCAATTGATTGATTTCTTATAATTCAATGCTTATTGATGGCAATGGAAAGTTTACATTAAATGAAAGACAATAAAATGATGAAACGCCAAAGTTAATTTTTTTATTGAATCAAAAAAATTAAGCAATATCATGTGTATAATAAAGCATTCACAATTTGGGCTAGCTAGAGCCCCTTATACATTATGAAAAGAGCAATAATTTAATTTTATATATGTTGTTTTCAAGTTCCTAGAACAATAACAAAAGTTCTAGTTAACTATTAATGCAAAATCATTTTAAAACCTAGCTATCAAAGTAATGAAACTAACTACATATAAAGTGACACTTGATGGTACTTCGAGATTCTAAGGAAATATGTTTATATATATATTTAAGGTGTTGCATAATTTTTACATATGTATTTGATACATGCATTTATAATATAATATATAAATTATATATGTATATAATTAAATCAACACTTTAAACTGATCACTTTACCTTAACTACACAGTTAATTATTCTCACAAATGAGGTGAGGACATTTTTTTTACAGATGAAATAACTGAAATTCAAGATTTTTGTTGGTTTACTTCATATTTAAATGTATTATTGAAGATAAGTAGAGACAAAAATAACAAAACAAAGATTTATGGATCTACCACTGAATATAAGAAATAAAGCATTTCACATACACTCCTCCCCAATCTCAGGTTCCTTCCTCTTTTCCAGATGTAACCTACCTTAAATGTGGTGTTTATAAATATGTTTTCTACTTACTATTTGCATATATAATTTAAAACAACATATAACATTATTTTCTATAATTTAACACTGAATAAATACATGTCAAACCGCATGATTTTGAACTTACTTCTTTTACTTAATATTATGTTTTTGATATTTCTCTAAGTCTATAAATATGTTATTTAGTTTATTTATGATGAAATTTGCTGCATAGTATTAAACTGATGAATATACAATATATTTAACCATTTTGTTGATAATAAACATTTCTTTTCTAATTCTTTCCTTTTCTTAGCATTGAAAACAAGGCTGCAATGAATTTTCATATTTGCTGTTTATATATGTGAGAGATCCTCTATCAATAGAAAAGCTTAGTGTTAGACATATAGAACTTTAGTTATGTTAAATCTTACAATATTGTTTTTAACACAGATTATTGAGTTATACTTCTCCAACTATTGTATAATGATACAATGATACAATCATAATTCCATTTTAAACATATCTGCTCTCAGTAGCTAAGCAAGAGTGAGTCTGGTCCAGTATATTTTTACAATGGTGCATGATTCATGGTGTATGATTTGAGATTCATTTAAAAATTAATAACACATTTTATATTCAAACAACAGGTTTTTAAACATGTTTGTCTCTTTAGAATTTTTACCTTAATAATTTGGCAGATTATTACATTGCGTAGTAAATCATTTTTCATATGCAATAAAATTAAAAAGTTCAATGTCACTAATTTATGAGTATGGCTACTGTTGAATCTGTTGCTTGGGAATACATCAGTGTTCTTGCATATGAATTTATGACCTTCCTACACATTCACTTTTGTATTTAATGAAAAGAATGCTTTTGTTGTCAACAAAAAGTGGAAAGATACAAATATTTGAGAAACTGTTTTTGTGACTTGTTTAAGTTATTCATAGTTCATTAATTTCTAGACATGAGAATTTCTGTTATAACATAAAGTTGATTTTGTTATTGTTTTTTCTGACAAACCATAAATTCTACCAACATACCTGTTTTACTCTTCATGCCCTATTTTATCCATTTATATGAGTTTCACCTTCTTTTGTTAAAATAAGAATACATTATTTTTCCCTTTCTCTTCCTTTTCACCACAACACAAATATATAAATGTGTCATGTAAGTGAAGACTTAGGCTTGGACATATTATTATTTGATTCAATTCCTTGCTTTCTAAACTATTCAACCACCAATTTTTTCATCTTATAAAGTAGAATGAAACTAGTGACCACCTCAGAAAATAATTTAGGGGGTAAATGGTCCAAATAAAAAGGTTGGAATAATGTATAACTCTAAGTAATCACTCAAGGTACATTTATCTAAATTTAATTCATATTTATCAATAAATAAATTATTAACTAATGTGATCTCAGACAAGATAGCTATACTTATAAAAAAATCTGAATACTTTCATTTTATTTTATATAAGACATTTTATATTGTAATTGTACCATTGTCACTTTGTAGAATGGGTCATAAAAAGTGATGTTTGTACCCCTTGCCTTACAGTGTTTCCCAGTGATGATATCTCAATTCAGAGCTTCATGCAAGTTAATATAGGTATTTCCTCTACAAGAGCTTTCATCACTCTTTCCCTTACACACACTCCAGGTAGACTGTTTGATCATTTGCGTCCCATCCCTCTGTCAGATGATTTGTAATGATTTTTTGTATTTATTTGAAAGTCTATCCTTCCCTATGAAAATATAATTCCTTGAGGATAAGAGGTTTCATCTCAACATATAAAAATCTTGGGAATCATCATTCAAATCCTTACAAGAATAAAATAAACAGGACAAACTTTTTTTTACATTTTTGAGAACTGAGGTTTCAGGGAAAACCACTGGTAAGAAAGCTAGGTAATATGGATTTGAGAATAACAGTCAAGATCTACTTACCTGGAGTAGAAGCTGTTAAAGCCACAAACTTGTAGTAACAAGAGGTAATTTTGATGAGTGGCTAAAACTGTGTGTGGAATAGGATGAGAATGAGAATCTCTTGGGGGCCACAGTCCTACAGCCCCTCCTCCCTTTCTCCTGGCTTTTACCTCCAGAAAGCAACCAGGTTCTCACAGTGACTGTCTGAGGAAGATTGTGTGTGACTCTGTCATATAGGGGAAAGGTAATCATTGTGAAATATGTCCAGAATTTTCTCCAAAACAAAGGACTCTGCTTCTGCAGGAAAGACCTTACCTGAGTCTTAGCCCACTTGGGGTAAAGGTTTTCCTGTCACTCCAGCATCCTCTGGTTTTCCTTCCTCATCAAGTATGGATAAAAAGCTATACTACTGAAGAGACCTTTGTGAAGGTCAAGCCCAGAGACACAGGCCCATTAAAAGATCAAGATTTAATCAAAAAATCAAAAATGTTTCCCCTGCCCTACATATTACATCACATCAACAGAGCTCAGATATCACAATAGTGGATTACAGTTTAAACTGCTGCAAGATGCAGGCATTCTCTGAGGAGGAAAACTAAGGTAAAGATGACATTAAGACAGAAGACAAACACAAAGATACTAGAGGAATTTGAAGTCCTGACAACTACAGCTAGAGTGAAATACAGCCAAATTGTTATCCAGAGTAATGTAATTCCCCACATTAAAGGCTATTTACCTTACTTTCTATTGCCTGATAGAATATATCTGTTTTTAAACAAATATGAAGCATGCAAAAAGGCAAGAACACAGTCTGAAGAGACAAAGCATGCACAAGAACCAGAGTCTGATGCGGCACATGATGGAATTGACAGTGATCTCAAAATAATTATGCTCAATATCTTAAAGGCTCTACTGTAGAATATAGAGATATGAAGAACAGATGTTAATGGAAGCAAAGAAACAGAAACCCTAAGAAAGTCAAAAGGAAATGCTTGAAATAAAAGCCTTGTAAAATTTGAAGAATGCCTTCAATGGGCTCATGAGTAAACTGGATATCGTCAAGGAAGAGTCAGGGAGATTGAAGCTGGTTGAGTAAAAATATCCTAATCTTAATTTTAAGATAGAGAAAAAATATATATGAAAATAACAGAACAGAATATCCAAGAAGGGTGTGATAATGGCAAAAGTGTAACATATATCTATTTGGAATAATTCCAGAGGGGGAAAAGGGAGAGAGAAGAGAGAAAAAAGGAGTATTTCAAGTAGTAATGTTTGATAACTTTCTTAAACCAATGACAGAAAACAAACTACAGGGCTATGCTTAATTGATCTAAAATACAACTTTTCTTAACAGTACTAGTAATGACAATGTATTGGGTGAATATAACATATGGATAAGTGAGATGAATAAAAATCAGCAGCGTCAGGGGAACAAGAAGGAGGAATTGGGATACTCTGTTATAAGATCCTTGCACTATACACATGAAGTGGTATAATGTTATTTCAAGATATTGGAAGCTCTAGGGTAACTGCTAAAAACTTTTAAAAAATAACATAGTTGATATGTTAAGACACATTTAAAATGGCATCATATAAATTGCTCTATTAAAATCAGAAGAGACAAGAGCAGATGCCAGCCTTTAAGCAGAAAGTGTTCTGGTCTCCCACCAGCATCTACCAGGACATTTTGATTGGTTTGTGTATGTGTGTGTGTGTGTGTTTCCATGTTTCTTGGTCTGACAGATACCGGGAAGAACAGGGTAGCCTCAGTTTCAATCCTTTAGCAGCAGTGGTTCATGGCCTCATGGCAGCATCTATCAGGATGTAATAAGCCAGTGCATTTTTTTTCTTGTTAGATTTGTTCTCTTTCTTGCTCTTTATTGTGTTTTATGACCTGGCAGTTCCCTGAGGTACTAGAGTGGATGCTGATTTTACCAAGAAAGTATTGCTATTGGTCAAAAATAGACAATTAGATCTTTGGAGTGGAGTTTAGAGCACTGAAAAAGACTCCCTTGAAAATAGTCAGCAGATCTTTGACAAAAAACAAAACAATTGAATCGTGTTGGAAAAATTGTCTGTTCATATGCAAAAAAATGAACTTAGACCTTAAAGTTTTCAAAAAAGTTTAACCTAACATAGATCATAGATCTAAAGGTAAAAGACAAAATTATAAAGCTTTTTAAAGAAAACACAAGAGAAAATATATACGACTTGAGTTTGGTAATAAAACAGCAAAAAGCATTATACATGAAAGAAAATCAATTGATAAGCTGGTCTTCATTAAAATTAAAATTTTTGCTGATAATGCGGGAAAATATTTGCAAAACACATATATGATAAAGGAATTGTATTCAAATTATACATTGAACACTTAAATGACAATAAGAAGACAAACAAAAAAAAGCAGTTTAAAAACTGGCAAAATATCTGAAGAGACACATCACCAAAGAAGATATAGGCATACCTTGGAGCTATTGCAGGTTTAGCTCCAAACCACCGGAATAAAGATAATAATCGCAATGAACCAAGTCACAAAATTTTTTTTGTTTCTCGATGCATAGAAAAGTTATGTTTATATTGTACTGTAGTCTATTAAGCACAATAGTATTGTGTCTGAAAAGTAATATACATAAATATTTTTAAAATGTATTGATAGAAAATAGCAACCATTATCTCAGTATGTTCAGCAAGTTGTAATCTTTTTGCTGGAGAAGTGTCTTGCCTTATTGATGGCTACAAATTGATTAGAGTGGTGGTTGATGAAGAAATAAAGAAGGAAAGAAAGAATGAAAGAAATAAAGAGGAAAGGAAAAGAAAAAAGAAAATAGAAAAGACAAGAGAGAGGAAGGATGGCGAATGGCAGGAAAGAGAAGAAAGATAACATCGAAGGGCCATTATTTAGTTCACATTACAATAAGTAAAGAAGTGAAAATATCGTATTCTATGTGAATCCCCAGGCTTTCCTATGTCTCTTTTCTCTATGACACTAATTGCCCTGAAAGCATTAGAAATTCATTCAAACAATTTTTGGCAAATGTTTTTCAAACTGATACTGGTAAAGAAATGTCTGAAATGGAGACTAATTTAAGGGAAAGAGTGGTAATATACAAAAACATGTTACAGTGAAAAAAGAAGGGTTTATTTATTGATTTAAAAGGTTTTTGAATGCTTTTGACTTGCAATACGTGATACACCAGTGCACACACATATGCACAGTAATTGGAATGTAGACTGTGCTGTGTTTCAGATGGCAAAACTTTTAAACCAAAGGCACTGGATGAGATAAGATGAAATAAAAGTGTGTTTCAGGCTCCTGAACTTTTAAAAGAAAGAGAATGTATGAGAAAAAAATGATAAAGGAGACTCCTTTACCATTTTTAGTTATGCACTTAGGGTACTTTTTCCATGTCATTTTTGGTTGTGATAGAGAATACCAGGGAATAAGGAGAAAACGAAGAGACACGAATGATTTTCAGGGCATGCAGTTCGGTACACAGCTACTAACCTGAAGCTTTGTGGATTCCAAATGGGACAAGTAATCAGATTACTTGTGGGTGTTTTAATGGTACTCAGAGGGTATTATAAAATCATTCACCATGTGTTTAATATCCATACAACTCTGTTTCTTTGAACTTCTACTTTAATCTTCCTTTTTATTGCTATGTACTTAGACTGATGTCTTTTCTTATCTACAGATAAACTTACAGGCACTATGTGAACACTCATGCATGTTTCTTATTTCTCATTTTACTATATTTCCTTTTTCTTTGATATTTTAGTTTTCTGCCTTATAATGTGACTATCATTCTAGCTTTATGACCTAAGGTTTACTTGCCCATGTCTATTTGCTGCATTTATTCTAGGTTTTGTGATTAAAGAAAGAGAAAAACTCAAATTGTCATGAATGGAAAACAGAAGGTATAGAAATGTGGAAGTGGATGTAAATTGCATGCAAATTTGTTACAAGACTTTAAGTGGTTTAAGTCACATTCAACAGATTGGGTGCATGCTTGCATGCTAGGGTAACTTGCATTATAATGATGATCTGAAGTAGTATATTTTCATGAATTATTATTGTTTAGCTTTTGGTAAGGCAATTTTAATGGTTTTGCAATTTTGTCCTGATTAATGGGGAACTTATTTTCAAATCAAACTCCGAGGAGGGAAGGATCATTACCCGACAAAGAATCTATTGTAGACACAACATGCATAATAACTGCAGCAGACAGAACACAGAGTATTCAAGTTTTAGAAAGACAGAGAAAACCAAGGCATTGCACATGCATTTTTGTGAATACATGAGACAAATAGCTAAATTATTACAGATTATTTAATAGTGAAAAAGCAGAGGTTGTTAATTATCTCCCCATACTTATGCTTTCTTCCTTTCTTCCTTCCTTTAGTAAGAGAATCCCCTGATTTTTAGTTGTGTGGCTATCCAGCTAAAGACCACATTCCCAGCTTCTCTTGCAGCTCTATGTGGCCATGTGACTAGGCTTGAAAGAATGTAATTTGCACATAAATGAAAAAAGTAAAGTTAAATAATTTTCTTACAGGTATTGCTACTCATTACTTTTTTATTCTTCCTTTGTCACCTAGTTGGGGAATGATGGATGATGGTGCAACCATGGAATTCACACATGTCCCCCAACTCAGTGACATGAAGGAGAGTAGAGATATCCTACCAGCCTGACCTGAGCCAACTCATTTCTGGATTGTGATGTGTCGCGTAAATATCCCTTTGTCTTATTAGGAAAATTAATTTTGAGTAACAATATTTTGAGAGTTTTTGTTGTGGTAATTTAACTTGAATCCTAACTAATACATATGCCTTCTGTGAAAGAAAATGTTAATGATTGTTGCTTGAATGAGAAAATAAGCAAGCATAGATTGCGACCTTCTCTATAATAATTAATGAGAGACCTAAGCGTAGCTAAACCAATAGAAGTGGCACAACTTACAGACTTAAAGACCTTCATCTCCATTAGTCTTCAGCATTTTATAGTCTTTACCTAGTCACTGTGGGACCACGTATTTTTAACCTTTGTTTATTGTTTATCAACAAAAACTTTATGAGAAGTATAAGAAATTTACCCATGATTTAACCAAAACATGTTTGAATGTACCCATACACGGTCAATGTGACTCAGAGTTTCTATCTACTACCAAATTTTAGGTACAATTTAAGTTTCTCAGGACTCACAGGTGTTAATCCATTTGATATCTTTCTTATGATGTGCTCGGTCTTGCAATGGTGTTTTATGTGGAATCTGTTCGCTCTGGTTTTCAGGCCAATTACATACATTATATACATTGCAAACTCAATTTAGTATTATTCTCTTTTTCTCTGTAAATCTATTAAATATGTATATACAAAATTGTATATTTTAAATGGCATTTGTTTTATTTTTACTTGGCTTTTAGATGAACAACTTTTTAGTTTCTTAGTCATATAAATTTAATCTGTTGAATAGATATTATTCCTGAAAAATGTCTATTTTTCTATGGAGAATCTATCTCTTATTGATTTGAAAACAATTTTCACATATTTTGAATATCAATTCATTGTCATATACCTTTATGGCAAATTCTCTACTGGTGTTTTAAAGAATAAAATGTTTTCTGAAATACCTTTCAGTTTAAATTCACTTATCAGTAAGCTGATCTCTCTCTCTCTCTTGCACTATATTTGCCATTAAAGCTTAGTCATGAACTAGAGTAAGAGAGAAGTGAGATATGATAAAGAAGGCAAAACTTGATACATGCCTTATAGCCCCTGATGGACAGTGGAGAAAAGAGAGAGGATGGAGAGAAGCAAGAGATTTTTATCTCTGCCGTCCGCATTGTTTATAGGTAAAGATCAATGTGGGCAATCTTTAGAAACATCCCCAAATTATGGGGTAGCCTTTGAACAGGAAGTAACAACTTTCAGTAGACTCATTATTAGAAATCTGCATGCCACAAGCAAAACCCCACATTAAGCTATTCCCTGCCAATAGGGCAAAATGTAGTAGTGTATGAATAGATAGAGGACACTGAATTGGTGATCATTCCCTTTTTGACTGGTCCAAGGTCCCAGAAATCAATATATGCATAGTGAGAGGAATGTAAAAGCTAATAGCTGACATTTATTGAGGCAGTAGAGTTCAGACACCAAGAATTCACTACAGTGATTACTTGCAGGGAAAATGGCCTGAAGTTTTGGCTCTATGAATGCCAGCTTCTTTGCCCAAAGTTCTTGCCCCAAACACAAATGGGAACAGTCTTACTTCTGTGTCGTCCCAGCAACAGACAAGGCCATTCATTTTCTCATGCAGACACATGGAGGCTGCGAGAACAGTGTATGGCTCCAAGGATTATTTCACCTCATCCCTTTAAGGCTGCAAAGACTCAGCTCTCCCTTTTCTGAAGATATCTTTCAGTGGAGTACTAAAAGTGAGAAGAAATTTCAGAGGCTTAATATTTCAGCTAACCATACTGTGAATATACCTAAAGTGAGTGCTTAAATTATAGCATTGTAATATGTTTAAAGGATTGGTCAGTTCATTGTTTTTCAGTTGTAAATTCACCCTTCTTTGCCCTGATTTGTGATATTGGAGCTGGGCCCTGTTAGCATTTCTCCTTTGCCTACTGACACTATGTTAGAGTTTATCAGCAGAGGGCACTGGAGGGGCAGTACACACAGAAGGGAGTTTCTTTCTTTCTTTCTTTCCTTCCTTCCTTCCTTCCTTCCTTCCTTCC
>PVIY010006504.1:0-60031 GCA_004026745.1 Myrmecophaga tridactyla | reverse complement strand
TGCATTCTCTCATTTAAGCACCAGCCAATTAAGCCAAACGTCACTCATTGCAGCAGACACGCCTCCTAGCTGACTGCAGATGTAATTGGCAACAGATGAGGTTCACGTACTGTTGGCTTATGTCCGCAGCAACAAGACTAAGTATGCTCACCTGGCCAAGTTGACAACTGAATTTAACTAACACACCAGGGATCTTCACTAAGAGTGCAGCTGGCTTTGTGCAAGACCTGTAAGGGGATAGGGAGTGCCAACCTGGTTGTCAGTAGAACCTAACACTTTTAAGTAGCATGTACATTGATTTGGTGCTTGTCCTGTTGCTGCAGTTCTGTAACTGCTTTCCTAAGCTTTGAGAAAGATGTTTCTGACAGCTTTTACTGATATTCGAAATTTCTACATGGGAGAATATAGGCTATAACTCTAAAGCATATCACAATGTAATCTTGCTGTAACTACTTACTCTATATCCTTCAATGGCTATTTTCTCATTCTCCAGATGTAAGGTTTTGAGAAGATTGGGAAAGTGAAATAAGAATAAAAATGAGGAAGTAAGTGGGCTGGTGATATGTGGAGTGATTGCTAAACAACATAGCACCCTTTGAGCTCCACAGTCTTGAATTTAAGGTAGTGTGATTTCTGTTGTTCTTCCACCAGATTCATCTGCATAGGTGCTGGTACAAGGTAGGTAGAGCTTTGCATTTTAATTTATCCATGCATATAAAGCAAAGTGGAAGGATTATGAGGTATAAGTATTTTAGAGGAACCGATGATATGGATTGATCATAAAACTCAACCTGGATAATCAGGAAAGAGAGCAATCATGATTAAGAGAAGTAAGAAATTGGTAATGACTAAGTCTAGGATATTACTATGGAAATGTGTAACTGAGTTAGTGTGAAATGTGAAATTATTTGAAGATAATGAATCATTTGGATAGTGTAAGACTCAACTATTATTTCAAAGGGAGGAAAAAAGAAAAATATATGCAAGAGTCACTCAGGACAAGGAAGGGTGTTTCTCTAACTTAAACACAGTGGTATGAAGAGAGAGAAGATATAGTTTGAGAGGAATGCAGTGTGCTCAGAATAGGCATGTTTTTGATAGAATATGGAGGCTGTGAGGATTTTCAGAAAGTGTGTTAAGTTTGTATTAGTCAGGGCTTTCTAAGGAAACAGATCCAACAGGAGGTATCTGTTAAGATGAGATTTTATGAAAGTGTCTTATGCAAGTGTGGGGATGGAGGAGTCCAAATTTCATAGGGCAGGAACAAGGTGGCAACTCTGATGAAGGTATTTGATGAATTACCCAGAAGAGGCTAGTTGGCTGAAGTACAGCTGAAAATTTCCCTCTTCTGATTACTGAAGTCATCACTTCTCTTTTTAAAGACTTCAGCTGGTTGGATTAAAGTCTCTTGCTGAAGACACTGTCGTTAGTTGATTGTAGATGTAATCAGCCATAGATGCAATCAATTTACTGTTGATTTAAGTCCATGGACTATCTTTGCAGTAACAGTTAGATCAGTGCCTGCTTGAATAGATAAGTGGGCACCATCACCTGGCCAAGTTGACACATGAACCTTACCATCACAGTCCACCCCTTGTTAACTTGGCAGCTAAACCATATTTAATCTCTAAATAAAAAAATGTAACAGGCATATTTTTGCCTAACATATTCAACTGTCCTGCATACAACAGTAAAAACACCAAATTTCTCCAGAATATGGTGCAGTCCTTGGATAATATTTACTCTTAAACTTGAAACTCGAAACCCTATCATTTAAATACTATGACATGAACAATACAACTTTTGTCATATGATAAAGGGGTAAGATAGAGAAGAAAACAAAGATATTTGGCTTATGTACAAATATAAAACATACTCATAACAAAGCAAGGAAGAAATATTCATACTATTACAGTCTTCATTTCTGTAACTGCTCACATGGTCATAATTCATATTTATCACTACTTTTTCCACTACCTATTCCATGTTCTTTTATCCTCAGCAAGCACCTCAGCTGGCTATGGTTCTTTACCTAATGGGATGACACAAATCTTTATTACTGAAGTTTTGGGGGTATTGGTAGTCCTGCCTGATTGCAGGGCTACCATTGCAGTTTTCCATTGATTTTAATCACAGGTCATGGTAGTACTAAGGAATGTCCTATAGGATCTCACGTACTCCAGGTAAACTCTTCTTTACTTTCATGGCATAGTTGCATCCCTAATTTTTGTTGATAGTATCAATCACCCCAGCCAGTACAATAATCCTCTTTTTGGCCTGTTGATTCAAGGCATGCAAAACCGAAGGTGGCCAGGTGGCCATTTTAACTTCAAGTTCAAAGGAATCATTATAGTGTTCCTTTTGGAACTAAGACCTGTAGATCAGCAGAGTTTAAGGTTGCAGGAATAGAAAGCAAAAAAATTTTAGGGGTGCAAGGATAGTTCAGTGGTAGAATTCTTCCCTGCCATGCAGGAGAGCTTGGTTCAATTCTTGGCCCATGCATGTCAAAAAAATATCTTTTTCAACAAATGGTGTTGTCACATGAAAAGTGGAATAATCACATGGAAAGAAAATGAAATGTGACCCCCATCATATAGCATACAATTTTTTTTTCAGGGGATTGCTACAGGTAATAGTAAGTGGTGCCACTCCCATTTCCACCACTTGATTTCTGTACCTGTGAATTCTGGCTATGGAAGAAACAGCATGATAGAGTGGATACTGATTCAGAGCATACACAGCTTCCTGGATAACATTTCCTCTGACTTGCCAGATATTGCCATCTGGTTGACAGCATAAATGACTCTTCAAAAGGCCATTGCACTGTTCTATCATTCTAGCTGCTTCAGGATGATGGGAAACATGGTAAGACCAGAGAATTCCATTAGCATGTGTGCTGGTTTGAAAGGTTGTATGTCCCATAGAAAAGTCATGTTTTAATCTAAATCCCATTTTATAAAGGCAGCCCCTTCTTTTAATCCCTATTCGATATTGTATGTTTGAAACTGTAATCAGATCATCTCCCTGGAGATGTGATGTAATTGAGAGTGGTTGTTAAACTGGATTAGGTGACGACATATCTCCACCCATTCAGGTGGGTCTTGAGAAGTTTCTGGAGTCCTATAAAAGAGGAAACATTTTGAAGAATGGGAGATTCAGAGAGAGTAGGGAATGCTGCAGCACCATGAAGCAGAGAGTCCATGAGTCAGCAACCTTTGGAGATGAAGAAGGAAAATGCCTCTGGGGGAGCTTCATGAAACCAGAAGCCAGGAGAGAAAGTTAGCAGATGATGCTGTGTTTGCCATGTGCCCTTGCAGCTGAGAGAGAGAAGCTATGACTGTGTTCACCATGTGCCTTCTCATTTGAGAGAGAAACCCTGAACTTCATTGGCCTTCATGAACCAAGGTATCTTTCCCTGGATGGATGCCTTTGATTGGACATTTCTATAGACTTGTTTTAATTGGGAAGTTTTCTCAGCTTTAGAAATGTAAACTAGCAACTTTACAGTTTCTAAAAGCCATTCTGTTTCTGGTATATTGCATTCTGGCAGCTAGCAAACTAGAACAGCATGTACCCATTCCAACACTTCATTTAATGTGATATGGGTTTCTTGATCAAAAGTAATGCTGTGTGGAATCTCATAACAGTGGATAAGTCATTCTGTAAGTTCTCAGATGGTAGTATTGGCAGAAGCATTGCATGCATATAAGGCAAACCCATATTCAGAATATGAGTCTATTCCAGTTATAACAAATTGCTTCACCTTCTTTGATGGAAGTGGTATAATGCCAGTTGGCCTTATGAGTGAAAGTCCATGTTGCTGAGACCATGCATAACCTCCAACCCTACCATAATGACCACTTTTTATTCATAGGCCCATTGGGCAATGACAGGAGTGGTTGGGGAAAAGTCTGACTGGTATTAATCTTCTTATCCACTTGATTATTAAAACCTTCCTCTACTAAAGTCACCTTCTGGTGAATATTGACATGGAACACAAATATCTTCATTTTTTTGCCACTCAGAAAGTCTAACCACATACCTCTTCACAAGTTTTGTCACCCGTGTTCCAATGATGCTTCTTCCAAGTCCCTGACTATCCAGCCAAACCCATTAGCCATAGCCCATGAATCTCCTAGAATATAAACACACCTCTAGCCAGTTCTACTTCTAAGAAAAATGAACAACCAGATGGACTGCTCAATATTCTGCCCACAGGGGAGCATTTCCCCTCACCATTCTTCCTCAGGGACATCCCAGAAAGGGACTGCAGTGTTTCAGCTGTCTACATTTGGGGGTACCTGCATATTGTGCATCTTTAAATCAGGCCAGAATTTTCTCTTCCTCAATCAACTGATTGTAAACAACTTTCCATAAGGCCATAATTGTGGGCTAGGAAAGAGAAGGTAAAGCAGAAAGAGCAGGGGCCATGAGAATTTGGTCCACTTTCTCAGGTAATTTACTTGTGCCTTCAGGACCCACTCAAACCCTATCTTGTATGTATCATTTCCATTTTATGTTTCAGTGCTTCTGTGCATGTCCAATCTTATTAACTGGCATGCCAGACAACACCCAGCTCATTATAGGAAGCTCAGGACTCATGCTAACTTGCTGGCACATGGTTAAGCACTCAGTCTCCACCAAACCCCAGTAGCAGGCCAAAAACTGTTTCTCGAGGTTTTACTTCAAAATTTTAAGGGTCTGATTTGTAATTCTCCTATAGGGGTTTCCCAAAGGCTCCAGACAGCATCTGAATTTTCCATTGACACTTTCAGCACCATTGGATCTGCTGGATCATATGGTCCAAGTGATAGAGCTCCCTGCACAGCATCCTGAACCCATCACAGAGCCTCTTCTTGTTCTGTTCCCCACTCAAAAATATCAGCTTTTCTGTTCGTTTGGTAAATGGGCCAGAGCAGCACACCCAAATGAGGAATATGTGGTCTCCAAAATCCAAAGAGGTCACTAAGACATTATGTCTCTTTTTTGCTCATAGGAGGGGTCAGATGCTTATCCTTCATCTTAGAAAGAATATTTCAACTTGCCCACACAACTGTATACAAAAATTTCACTGAGGTGGAAGGCTGCTGTATTTTTATTGGATTTATCTCCCATCCTCTGACATACTTATGCCTTATCAATAAGTCTAAAATAGTTTCTACTTCTTACTTATTAGGTCCAATCAACTTAACATCATCAATATAATGAACCAGTATGATGTCTTGTGGGAGGAAGAAGCAATCAAGTTTACTGTAGACACAATTATGACATAGGGATAGATATTTGATATACCCCTGAGATAGGGCAGTGAAAGTATACTGCTCGCCTTGTTAGCTGAAAGTAAACTGTTTCTGGTGGTCTTTACTAACAGCTATTGAGAAAAAAACATTTGCCAGATCAATAGCTGAATACCAGGTATCAGGAGATACATTGAATTGCTTAAGCAGTGGTATGACCTCTGGAACAGAAGCTGCAGTTGGAGTCACCACCTGGGTAAATTTACAATAATCCACTGTCATCCTCCAAGACCCATCTGTTTTCTACACAGGCTAATTGGAGAGTTGTATGGGACGTGGTGGAAATCACCACCCCTGCAACCTTCGATTCCTTAACAGTGGAAATAATCTCTGAAATGCCTTCAAAAATCCAATATTTCTTCTTGTTTACTATTTTGCAAGGCAAGGGCAGTTGTATTAGCTTTCACTTGGTCTTTCCTACTGTGAGTCAGGGAACCAGTGTGGGTGTGTTTTGAAATGGTTTGTGCACCCTAGAAAAGCCATGTTTTAATCCTAATCAACTTTGTTGGAGCAATGTTTTCTTTCAATCCCTATTCAGTAAAGTATGTTGGAAACTTTAATTAGCTTATCTCCATGAAGATGTGTCTCAGTCAAGTGTGGGTATTAAACTTGATTAGGTGGAGACATGTCTCTACCCATTCTAGGTGGGTCTTGATTGGTTTTACTGGAATCCTTTAAAAGAAGAAGCATTTTGGAGAAAGCTTCAGAATGACATAGTCATGAGCATTAGAGTCCACCAGCCAGTGACCTATTGTCACTGAACTTGAACACTTAAACACAATGGGGATGTTTAATCTCAAGTTGGCTGAAGCCATGTGGAAGCACTTCATTGCCAAACACAAGGTGGGTATGGCTACCATTATGAGCAGCAGACTCAAAGCAGCAGTGGAAACTAATCTGACTCATAGATACCTATGATGTCTAGTACATTTACCTAGAAGTAAAATAAATGGGCAGTCTAGTAAATTCCTCCTTGTTCTGTATAAGCAGAAGAGTTCCAGGTCAAGTGAACAAAATCCTAACTTGAATTACAAAAACAGGGAGTCATGGCCCCTTAATCAATTCCCAGACTTGAAACAGTTTACATACTCAGAGCTGCCTGAATGAGGGGAGGAACAGGACCCTTGGGAGAAGGACCCTGCTACACTGCCAAAAATATGAGCCTTATGATAGATATAAACATTTCTATGAGTGCCCTAAAGGAAAATCTTTTTTTCCTGTAGCCACAGACTTGAAATCTCCAAAAATCAGACTCAGAATCTCATTGTTAGTGTAGCAACTTTACTATGTAAACTGAAATCTCAATCTTCCATGATGTCTGATGTTAAAGTGAGGGCACTGATTGGAAAGGAGTGGGGCCCTGAAAAATGGGTTGGCAGCACATGGGTTGATAATGATGTTGGTGGAGAGGTTGAAACTCTAGGTCATAAGTCTTATGTAGATAACCCTGTAATAGTCTGCCCTGAGGACGTAGCTGCCCCACCTCCAGTCTGCCCCCGCCATCCAGCCTCCACCTGAAGGGATTAGCTGTAGGGTGATTAATCATGTTTCACCAGATAAAACTGCAAATGAATGCCCTGAAACAAGTGGCCTGGAAGATATTTCTAATTCTTTTCATGACCCTCCCCCACCACTCCTCATTTCTTCCAGACCTAATACCAGACTAAAATCCCAACAGGCACCAAAAGGTGAGGTACAAAGTGTCACCCATGAAGCATGTTATACTCCAAAACAACTGCATGAGTTTTCCAATTTATACAGACAGAAATCTGGGAGTATCTGTGGCAATGGATTTTAAGTGTGTGGGATAGTGGTGGGAGGAATACAAAGCTGGATTAGACTGAATTTATTGATTCTGGCTCACTAAGCAGAGATTCTACATTTAATGTTATAGTTTGAGGGGCTAGAAAAGGCATCAACAGTTTGTTTGGATGGTTGGCTGAAACATGGATTAAAAGGTGGTCAACATTACCTGAGGTTGAAATGCCACAACTGCCCTGGTATAATGTAGATGAGGGGATACAATGGTTTAGAGAGATTGGAACGTTAGAGTGGATTTATCATGGAAAGCCTGTTCATACACTCCAGGAATGTACGAAGGATGCACCTTTGACCAGAATTGTGAGAAATAAATTTGTGAGACTAGCACCATCAACCCTGAAGAGCCCTGTAGTTGTCCTTCTCTGTAGGCCAGATATCACTGTAGGAACTGCTGTCACTGAGCTGGAATTCTTAAACACAATGGGGATGATTGGCTTTCAAGTTGGCAGAAGCCAAGTGGCAGCATTTAATCGCCAAAGACTAGGTGGACATGGCTATCATAATGGACAACAGACTCAAATCAGGAGTCAAAATAATCTGATTTGCAGAGACTTCTGGCATTGGCTAGAAGATCATGGGGGGGGGTGGGTACTGTGGTAGTGAGGTTCAGGTGTCAACTTGGCCAGGTGAAGGTACCTAATTATGTTACTGTGGACATGAGTCAATGGCAAGTGAAGCTCATCTGCTGCTGATTATATCTGTGGTTGGCTAGGGGGAGTGTCTGCTGCAATGAATGATGTTTGATTTAATTGGCTGGATGCTTACATGAGAGAGCTCAATACAGTACAGCCCAAGCAGCTCAGCGTACTTCATCTCAGCACTTGCAGCTCAACCCAGGCTTTGTAGATGCAGAAGGCAATCACCCTGGGGAAAGCTGTTGCAATTCAGAAGCCTGGAGAGAAGGCCAGCAGATATCACACTGTGCCTTCCCGTGTAAGAGAGAACCTCAGATGAAAGTTACTGCCTTTCCTCTGAAGAAATATACATTTTTAACTAAATAAATCCCCTTTTATTAAAAGCCAATCCATGTGTTGCATTCTAGCAGCTTTGGCAGACTAGAACAGGTACCTAGAAGTACGATAGATGGGTAGTCTACTAAATTCTTGTTTGAGCTGTATAAACAAGAGTTCTAGGTCAATTGAACAGAAGTCTAACTTGAATTGCAAAAACACAGAGTCACGGCCTCTTAATCAATTTCCAGACTTGAGACAGTTTACAGACCCAGAGCCCCTTGAATGAGGGAGAGGCCAAGTCCTTAGGAGAGGACCCTGTTACACTGCCACAAATTTATACTGCTAATCTTCCTCCAAACCTTCCCCAAGGAGATTGATGGCCTATTACCAGGGTAACTGTGCATTGGGGAAAAGGAAATGATCAGATATTTGGGGGATTATTAGATACTGGTTCAGAAGTGACATTAATTCCAGGGAACCACCACTCAGGGTTGGGGCTTATAGAGCTCAGGTGATTGATGAAGTTTTAGCTCAGGTCCATCTCACAGTAGGTCCAGTGTGGCCCATTCTGCAGATTCCAGTTCCAGAATGCATAACTGGAATAGATATACTGGGCAACTGGCAGAATCCCCACATTGGCTCTCTAACTCATGGAATGAGGGTTACTATGGTAGGAAAGGCCAAGTGGAAGTCATTAGAACTGCCTCTACATAGCAAAATAGTACATCAGAAGCAATACCAGGTTCCTGGAGGGATTGCAGGGATTACTGGCACTCTTAAGGAATTGAAGGATGCAGGGGTGGTGATTCTCACCACTTCCCTGTTCAACTCTATTTGGCTTGTGCAAAAAACAGATGGGTCTTTGAAGATGACAGTGGATTATCATAAGGTCAACCAGGTGGTAACTCCAGTTGCAGCTGCTTTTGCAGATATGATATCATTGTTTGAGCAAATCAGTACATTCCCTGGCACCTGGTACACAGCTATTGATCTGGCAAATGCTTTTTTCTCAATAATACCCCCTCTGCTTACTTTTGATGACATTTTTCATTAGGTCTGGATGCCCTGCCTGACAGATCTGATTTGGTAAACAGAACTGCTTTCCAGTGGTGAAAGCAGTTTTGTTCTTTTCCTCTCTGAGACATGTTTAAGGTCATGATGTACAGTTGCTTATCCCCAGAAGATCTCCAAGATAACTGTTCCATGGGGACTCATTATTTCCCTCCCTGTTAAAATTCATGTTTTTATCTCTAAGGTTGAACCTATAAAGAGTGGGTGTGGAAGAGAAGAACTGTATGTAATCCATAAAGAACCAGCCAAAGTAGTTTTAGTACCATTATAGATAACTTTTATAATTAAAGGTATTCAGATTTTATTTTTTTTTGCAACTGAAAGCTACAAACAGAAATATTTACATTTTAAAAACTGTTTTATTGTATAATAATATATATTGGTTAGTACAGATTGATTATGCTCAGGTAACAAACACACAATTTCAGAGGTTTAAATTAATAAAGTGGCTTTAATTGTCCAGAATTATCTGTATATATCCTTTATTTATGTACTCTATTCCCTGCAGGATCCAGGTTGATAGATCAAATGTTCTAGAAAATTATCAGTCCAGGACAATGGAAAATTAGACTTTGGAAGGTGTTTTTCATGACAATTAAGTGTTCTGATACAGAAACTCACTTCCTCTCTCTCCCTGCATGGCTCACTATCCTAAGTTTGTAGATGAATCATGCCTCTCACAGAAGGCACATTCTGGTCTCAGTGCCTGGCCCTTTGGGTGTGAACCTGTTTGTAAATAGAAACTTTGAAGATGTTATTGGTAAAGTTTGCCCAAACTGAATGAAAGTAGTCCTTAAAATCCAATATGGCTGATGTCCTGATACACATAGAACATTGGTCACAGAGAAGCCATGAGAGAAGCAAGAAGCTGTATTGTAATGAAACCTGGAAAAGAAAGGGAAAACATCATCTTGTGTTTTGCCAGTCAGCATGAAGATACTAACCCCAGAAAGAAGCAAGCCTTCTAGCCTCTAAATCAGTGAGCTAATAAATTCCTGGTGTTAAGCAAACCCATTGTATGATGTTTTAGTGAGAAACTAATAAATCAAGTAAGCCAAAAGTGCAATCCTACCCCTTTCTAGAAGGAGAAGCACAGTAAGTATTTAGTGAACAACACTATTGAACATTATGTTGGTGCCAATATTCAATGCATTTTCTTCTTAGGAAAATGAGGGGTATTAAAATTTAAAATTTCTAAGGGAGGTGATATAGTTTATTAGACTATGTCTCTAAAATATATCAAGAAAAAAATCAAATTTGACACACTGTTAGTGGGGATAAAGTGATTAAGAAAACACAAATGGCCAGAAATGGAATCTTGGTGAGTATCGATATTAAGGAATCTCTTTCCTCCAGAAAAAATCTCAAAAAATAATTTGTCATATTATAAAAGGGGAAAACTTCAGGTTTTGTTTTTATATTAAACTCACATGGTAATACATATATAAAAATTAAAAGTAGGTTAGAAATTAAGCAATATAATAAGTTGTTTACATTAAAATTATAAAATTTATGATTTTGGTCTTATTTCTATTTTTATTTTCTCATAGCTTGTAAGCAAATGGATGCCAGTTTTGCTCATTTTGAATTTTATAGAACTCTGGGAACAAATATCCATTCTGAGACAGCACATAATAAAGTTGCTAAAACCAGAGAAAAGTGACTTAACAATGCCCCCTCCAAAATAAAAAAAAGATACAAAGAGAAGAAACAAGGAGGAGTAAAAGTAATGACTGTAAAATAGTTGACTTTCTTAAAAAAAATCACTTACTATTATCAAGAGGTAAATATTGGTTTGGATCACCTACCAAAGAAAAGATATAATTCAAATAAGAATATAATTAGTTGTAATTTATGACTATAGGAATCTTAAATAACGTAAATAGTGGCATGCATTTTAGAATGTTTAAGTGCCATACAATCTTTATTTTCCCTCTAAGATATTAAAAAAAAAATAAAGTATTTAAAATAGGATGTTTTAGTATACAAAATGTAGATTTCTTTTTAAACAATACAGGATTTTTAATCAAAATCTTTTGCCTTGAGGAATAAAGAAGAATTTGAGACTTTAATTATTTAAAATTTTGTACAAAATGTGATAATTAATTTGTACTTTCTGCTCTGTACTACTATTTTACCCATTAATATGCATTTGTGAAATGATTGACAGACTGTGGTGGTTGAACGTAATCTTTCTTTTGAGATAAACTAAATTATATGTCAATTGAACACTATTTTGGCTCAAGTGATATTCTGCTGGTACCACTGTATGAAGGAAAATAAGAAGAGTAGCAAGTTACTACATTCCTATTCTCCATAACAGACTTAAGGATTGGCAGGACCCAGCAACAAGAGAGCTGTCTCTTTTAGCTGCTCTCATAACTAATTAGAAAGGAACTTTTAATGATAATCTATTCTGCTGAGACAACTTGACAAATTATGAGAATTAAGAATATAAAAATGAAAGCCTATATCATGACATAGAGAAAATGTTTAATTTTTCTGTTTGCTTTTTCCAACTTTTGTTGTTGTTGTCTTTTCCACTGTTTGAATTGTGTAAACCTTCTAATGGCTTCCCATTGCATTAAGAAAAATCCAGTAATCGTAACATCAAGTGAAAATTAGTAAATAATTCAATCAGTAATTATCTCTCTGGTCTCTTGTCAGACTCCATGTGTGTCAGGATTTTTCTCCCTTCCCTTCAATCCTTTCGTTAATGCAATTCTCAACCTCCATTCCAAATGCACTTTGCTTGCCAAATGCCTATTTATACTATACAGTCTCATCTTCCTCATGATTCCCTCTCATAAGATTTTTCATAATACCCAAGCTAGGTTAGATCCCTCTATTATGTAGCAACACAGCATTCCTTTCTCTTGATTGTCTAATACTTATCAAACTCAAACATTCAGAATCAAGCAGAAAAACAGAAAAATCTGAAATGATATAGACTATTGTGGATTATCAATTAACACACTTATATTCTGGAAATAAACCTAATTATCAGATTTCTTATCATTCTATCTCGGCTCAAGATCTCTTTTTTATTCACTTTTTCATTTCCCATTTCCAGAAAACTCCAAAATATTTTCAGCCTACAAAAGGAATAACTGATCTCCAAATTTAAAACCAAACCAAATGAACCATCCTCTTGCGATATGTAATCCACTTACCCATGACCAGCATGATAAATATTTCAATTTGAATATTTAAATTTAAATTCCATTTAAATTATTAAATGGAAGAATAAACAATTGTGTCTAGAGATTTTACATTTATTTAATCACATCAAGTCTGTAGTTAAATCAAGAAAAATGAGAAAGAACAAGTTTAGGGATGAATGATTATGATTGCTCAGTAAAACAGTCCTCCCTGAATAAGGAGTGTCTAGCCAAAAGACACATTCTATACTCACTTTAGAGTCACAGGAAGAAAATTCTTGCTTTCAGTACTAAGAACTCAGAAATATTGAGGAGTACTTTCAGAGAATTCTGCTATATAAACCAAAGAAAAATAATTTATAAAAATAAGAACATAGGTCTTCACCTTTCTTTTCTCTTCATTTTGTTATGTAGGAAGTCAAACTATATTGTTCAGTACTAGGTACCTGGCTACTCTATAACTTTTTTTCTCCTTAGTAGAAATAATCATATTTATGGTTGTTTCCATGCCTGATTTCCATTAAAATATAACTTCCAAGAAGTAGACTCTATGCATGTCTTGGACACCATTCTATACTATTCTAGGTACTGGCAATATAAGTATTTGTGGTGACATTTATTCTCTTCTATTAGAGTCATTTTGGTACAAAAAAACTCTTCTTTTGAAAATATTTCCTAGTTGATATTTATTTTGCAAGCATGAATTATGCTCAAAAGAACTATGAAATCACAAATAGCAGACACTTGACCATATTAATTTGTGTATTTCCACTTTTATCATGGAGACTGGCATAAATTATGCTTTCAATAAATATTTTCTAAATATTTATTTGTATAAAGCCTTAAAAGAAGTTAAAGAAAAAAATTTCTTAGTATGTGTTCTGAATATGGATTAATTAAGAAATAGTTTATCACTGTTTATGTAATATTACTCTACAATTATAAAGAATAAAAATGTTATTGCATTTTATTTGAGTATTTTAGTACTCTAAGTATATAAACTAATTTAGACCTCCCACTGTTTCATAATTACTTGTAGTTTTCTAAATGTATTATTTATGCACTTTAAATAACTTTAATTTTAATGTAGAGAAGATTTGCCTTTTTAAATTGTATTTTCCTGATTTAGAATAAAAGTGTGTTTTGACATAAGGAAAATGTGTGATTTGGTGATAAATAAAACTACCCAGAATGCAAATATATATGAGCTGGATCATAAGATGGAAGTTCTACACACTGTTTATTTCATAGCAATCTGGATTCAATAAAGTATTTCAGCCTATCACTCTCAAGAAACAAACACTACGGGACTTTGATTTGCCTTAGGACTGATGCAATTGTTACCCTTTGCTGAAAAGAACTTTGATTGTATTTGGAAAACTAATTAATAAAGCAGATCAGAAACAATTTCTAAGTCCATTTTATTTGCTTTGATTAGCAGCATTAGAAATTTTGGTTAAAAATAAATCCCTAATAAGAATAGAGAAATAAATTCAAATGAAATAATTGCAAACATTGCACTTTTTTCGTGCTCTTTTCTCTATGCAACGTGCCTGCATGACAAATCTCATTCAATTTATTTATTTTATTAATCAGCATACGCATTTTTAGTAGATGCCTGTGTAAATATAATGAAGTTATTATTATCCAATGATATAAATTAAAAGCATGAACCTTCTTGCTGCAACTCATATTGCCAATGATTTACACAATGCACTTAATTTCACTGCAATGTAAAAATGAAATTAACTTTATACAAAAAGAAATTGCCACCATTTCTACAAGAGAACATATGGTGAACAATTGTCAACCCTGTTAGACTGAATATTTAGATGTATTTAGTAATGGAGAATTTGGGTCTTGAAACAGTAAGAGTAAAGTGTTTAGCCTCAGGGGCTTATTTCCATTTTCCAGGTAGTTTCTTTCTTCACTGAAAAAGAGAAACTTAACTCGTTTATTATTTCAACCCTAGAAAACTTTGGATCAGATTAGAACAGGCAAGCTAAGAATGAAGGGCATGCCAGACCTTGGCTTCCAGCTGTCATCAAGGGGGAAAAGGAAAGGTGATAGTTATATTTAGGTGGTAACTCCAGGAAGCAACACATTTCCATAAGCAGGTGGAAGTGGACCACTCAACAATGATCCTATTGAAGCACCAGAAGAGGGCCCTACCCTCCCTGCATCAGCATCTTCAGGACCCACATTCAAGGATATCCCACCAAATGCTCAGCACTAGGACACTTGTGATGAGCCAAGCTGAAGCCATCTGGCATCCATTGGGAAACAACTACTGTTTCCTTTTTGCCAGGTAGACTATATATGACCTTTGGCACTAGAGGAAGTGTGGTCAGAACTGTGAGTGGTTTTCTTATCCTAGGATGATGCACAAGCAACCTTGTGTATCAGTTTTCTGACTTCAGGGCTGTTAGCAATGGCTTAGCAGTTTGCCCTGATTTACAGAAAGAAAAACATTGGAAAATATAAGGTCCCCTGGTGTGGGAAAGATACCTCTGGAAACAACTGGTTTGGATAAAAGGCACCTTCTGTGTTACTCATGATGATGGAAATGGCAAAGGCCCATATCATACTGAATAACATTGGAGTGACTAACCAATATAGCATGCACTGATCTGCTTTTCTCTCTTGATGAGGCCAGAGATGCTCCTTGGAAAGAGTCAGTAAGAGGACATAAAATGAGAACAATGAACTTATCCTTGGTGACATGATGGAATAGTTGAATTTCCTATGGCTGGATATACCACTAAACTGGATATGAAAATTCTGATGCCATGAAATCATAGGCCCAAGAACACAGAACAATTTTGTTTTAGTTTCCTATGCTGTTTAAAGCAAATACCATAAAATAGTTCAGCTTGAATGATGGGAATGTATTAGCTTACAGTTTGAGGCCAAGAAAATGTCCAAATCAAGGCATCCTTAAGGTGATTTTTTCCTAAAGAAAACTTATCTGCAATCTGTGGCTCCTCTGCCACATGGCAAGTCACATGGGAGTATCTGCTGGATTCTTCCTTTTCTGTTGGGTTTTGTTACTTTCAGCTTCTTGCTTCTGTAGCTTTTTCTCCCTCTCTCTGTATTCATTGTGTTTATAAGGGGCTCTCTCTAGTAATGGAATTAAGTCCCATCTTGAATGCCGTGGGTCACACCTTAACTAAAGTAGTCTCATCAGAAAATCCTACTTAAAATGGGTTTACACACACAGGAATGGCTTAGGTTTAAGAACATTTTATTTTTGGAAAGATCAGATTCAAACCACCAACCTCTGTTGTTAAAACATTGCCAAACAGCCATTTATCAGCTTGAGAGGTATCAACTACAATTCAGAACCTGAAAAGGGCATTTAGGGTTTACTTCCATAGCTAACATACCTGCCACTCATGGATAGTAAATGGACTACATCATCCCTCTCACCATCACAAGTTATATACTACACCTTGGCTGTGGTAGACACCTATTCAGGCTATGGCCTTGTATTTCCAATTGGTTGGACAGGTGCAATACATATATGGGACAACTAGGGAAAGCAGCTCTGCCATCATTTGTGCACCACATTTGCATCTTCTCTGACTGAATCTCACTTTACTTCAAAATCCACCCAAAGATGGGCCCAAACTCATGGAATTAAATGAACATTTCACATCACCTGCCACCAACAGGTGATTGGTAAACTGTGGAAAACTTTTTAATGGCTACCTCAAAAGGAATTTTGGTGTATACACCCTAACAACTGTCTGACTGGATGGACCCTCCGTCTTACTCAGTCCCTCTGGAAACTGAACTCAGCAGTTCCCAGAAAGAAACCTGGTCTTAACCTACATCTTGGCACAAGGAAGGAACAAAAGTGGGGAAGGAACACAGGCATTGCTGCACATCTACCCTTTGACCCCAGAAAGGGAAAACAACACATCATTTGGGACTCTCCTTTTCAGCCACTGTCAGGGTCATCCCACTTTTTACCTCATTACAAACTCCACATCCCAGGCTGTGGGATGTTAGGGGCACTGGGTGGATGGGTGAGATGGCAGAAGTGGGCCTGGAAATGCTTAGCACTCATGGTGTCACAATCTAGTAGGCTAGACCTATGGGACCTGACACACATATACTGGAGGTTAGTGGGTGATGCTTCCTCCTGGTTGGGCCATTGGTATCTTTGTGAACAATACAAAATACTCTTGAGGAGTGCTGATAGCTCCCATCTATCAGGAAGAGGTAGAAATATGGTGGAAGATATGGGTAATACACTCAGATTAATGGGAAATTGTTAAACTTATAGCTCATGTAAGGTACAGACAGATTGGGTAGACTTAGACGGAAAGTATGTAACTGAAAATAGACCAGGAAAAGTATTTTCCAGGGGAGGTGGTTGCACAACTACACTGTGAGAACTGGTTGCTGCACCTCCCTCCTTTCTACAGATTTGGACTCGCAACAGTCTGGAAGGAATGCACCTTCATCCAGCTAAACTCAACCACCACGTCAGTGAGGTACCTGATTTATTACTGGATCTGCAGTCCCAATCCTTGTTCCTTCTTAAATCTAGATTCAATTCAAAGAGATGCTTTCCCCTGCCTTACATTTGCATTAACATCAGGAAGTCCTTTATTTACACCTCATGACAAAGAAAATGACACAGATATTGCCTCTGCACCCTTTGTCCCCACACTCCTGGAAAGCTATTGGGATACAATAATTCCTGATATAATGAAACTGGAAAATGACTCAGTCTTCTTTTTGCTAGCATCCCTGAGGTGATCAAGTGATTCTCTGTGTACCTTCCTCCAGAGTTTATCTTCCTTTCTGGAGGAATGAAGGCCTCACTGGTTGGGCCACTCATTATATAGATCATTAGAAAGTGATAGGACAAGTAAATTCATAATCAATCAGAAATTCCACATTGGATAGCTTGCCTTCATCTATTATCCTGAGCAATCATGATCTTTATGGGAGTTCCAAGATCCTGGATTCACCTGTTTCAGCAAATCATTGTTGCCTGGGTTGAGCGCAAGCACCAATGAACATATGACTCTCTAGAAATATTTTCCTAACCCCAAAAATACCACATATTGTACATAGGCATGAAAACCTCCTGTTGTAAATGTGTTGATACCTCAAGGGAGGTGGAACAGGAGGTAAGTAAAACCTAAATGACAAGCCCATTGGCTAAAAAGTGTACAAACAGATTCCCTGTAGAGATTCTTTACCTGGCTTCTGGAGGTAGTCACCTACATCCATGCACCTACATGATCACTCTGCATGGAATAATGTAGGCATAAGGACCATCAACTTCCTCCTAGTGATGCTGTAGCCACTGGTGTTCCCAAAATCTTATTGTCAGCATTGTTGATAGTTATGGGCTGATAGGCCTGATTTGCATTTGCCTTTATGTCCAAGGTGGGAGGTAAGTTTATATTGTGACTGTAGGATAGGCCAAGAGGTACACTGATGGGGAAGTCACCAACACACTCAGAAGTCATCTCCCAGCCCTCCCCTTCCTTCCTCCTTTTCCCCTTTTACTTGTTTGTATGCAGTTGCTTGTACGTTTCCAGTTTTGCTTGTTTGTGTGTAGGTGTTATGTTTTCAATTCATATGAAAGGAGCCTGGGGGAGATGTTAGATCTCAACCAGCCCCAGCTGCTTGTCAGTGAATAAGGGTGGCTTCATAAATTATTTTTTCTCATTGGTGGGGCCCCTTCCCCCTGGTATGTATGAAAAATCAATACTCAGGCAGCACAAGTGCCCCTCATCTCTGATGCAAGGTGGGGCATGTAGAGCTGCCATGCACCAACCATTACCCCCACCCCCGACCCCAGGGACTAGCCCTGGAGCCTCTTTCCCTGCTCTTTTGGAACATTTGTGCTGCATAAGTAATAAAGTGCTCATTTGCTACAAGTCTATATTGTACTTGAGCCTGTGTTCTCATGATGCACCATATAGCAACCTGCTCCAAAATTACCTATACCTGCGCCAAACATTAAACAAACATGACTTCTAACTATATTAACACAAATCACTACAATAAAGACTTGTTTACTTAAGGTCCTATTACCTGTACTTGATAGATTTACATAAAGAAAAGAAGAGAATCCATAAAAGGAATAAATGAAAATAATAAAACATATTTTATTTGAAAACAGGAAAATAGATAAAAATCAACCAAACCAATGTTTGAAAAAATCGATAAAGTTGATAACCCCCCAGCCATGCTGACCTTTGATGAAAGTGTGATTCCCACCTTAGGGTTATAATAATTGTGAAATATGACACCCAATACTGGACAGGTAATATCACATAATATCAGCAGTTACATATACACACAACCCACTGAATAAAGATACCACAGTTCCACATAAGTGTTGCACTTGTTGTGGTGGTTTTAAACAGCATGCACCCCAAGAAAATTATATTCATTAAGCTAACCCATTTCTGTGGGTGTAAAACTATCATAAGTAGGACCTTTTGATGAGGCTATTTCAATTAAGGTGCGGCCAAGATGTGTCTTAATCTTCTCACTGGAGTCCTTTATAAGAGACCATAATCTAAAGAAAGAGAAAGAAAGCCACAGAAACAAGAAGCTGAAGCTAGTGAAATCTGGAAGAGAAGGGAGAAACCAGCAGATGCCACCATGTGCCTCGCCATGTGGCAAAGGAGTCAAAGATCACCTACAGCTGGTCTCTTGGGTAGAAAGCATAGCCTGATGATGCCTTCATCTGGACATTTTTCTCAATCTCAAAACTGTAATCTTGTAAGCTAATAAATTCCTATTGTTAAAGCCAAAACATTTCATGGTATCTGTTTTGAGCAGCTTAGCAAACTAAAACAGATTTTGGTACCAGAAGAGTGGAGAGCTGCTATTGCAAATACCAAAAATGTGGAAAAAGCTTTATAATTAGTGAATGAGTAGAGACAGGACAAATTGTGTAGTGCTTGATGATAGAAAAAACATAATTGCTTTGAAGAGACTGTTGATAAAAATATAGATTTAAAGTTACTTCCAATGAGATCTCACACAGGAATGATGAATGTATCATTGCAAACTGGCAGATATGTGACCTTATTTTAAAGTGACAGAGAACTTGCAAAACTTGAGTTGTGATGTCAGATGGAAGGCAGATTTTGAAAGTGGCATTTAGTTGAGGAGAATTCCAAGATATATTTGAAAAGTACAGTGTGGTCTGTCCTTGTAGCCTATAGTAAAATGCAAAAGGAAAGGAATAAGCTGAGCTCCAAACTCCCGAACACAAAGAAACCAGAAATGGATGGTTTGGAAAACTCTGAGCTTTTGGAAAGTGAGTCCACAGAGAATAGTGCTCCATGTGAGGATTTAACTGAATATGAAACCAATAAGCCTTCTCTGGATTAGTTCCATCATTCAGAAAGGATTTGTGAAAAATTCTTTTGTCTAATGGTGTCAACCAACATGTATTACATGTGAAGCCAACAAGTTCTTTTCAAGATTTGTATAAATGAAACCACTGCCAGCCTAGAGTAAAAGGGCCAGAAAAGGGACAGGTTGAAGGAAAAATGACCTCAAATGCAGAAACATGGAAGCTGAGGTCTGGATTGCAGATATCTCCTTGTGCCGAGAGGGCTAGTGCGTCTATCTCAGTGGAAGTGGTGAGCATGACCCAGCATTTAGAGAGGTGGGCTTTCTACCTGATTTTCCAGGAAGACTGTTGCCACCCCAGTTTTCTCAATGCCTGGAGATTGTAAATAGTCTAGCCACCAGCCCAACATTTTACAAAAGATGGAACCTAGAATTTGGCACCATCCTGATGCTTGATGAATAGCTCCCCATTACTCAGGTAGAGCAGGGCCACTGCAAAAGCATTTAGAAAAGGGGCCTATTGCTGCTCCAACAGGCCCAGAGAATAAAACCTTGCTCTGGAGATGACAATCAGATCTTGGAATGTAATGGAGAATGCTCTGCAGGATTTTGGAATTTGGGGGGATGCATGATGGGAGTCCAATTTCTCCCTAAGGGAATGGAAATATTTTCCCCATGCCTGTCCCTCCTTTGTGTATTGTAAACAGATAACTTGTTTCACAGATCCACAGGCTGAGGGGAACTGTGTTCCAGAACAAACCACACTTATAACCAATTCTGATGAGACTTTGTACTTAGTATTGTTACTGAAATGACAATGCTTTTGGGATATTGTGATGGCATAAAAGTATTTGCGTATGGAAATACCAAGTCTTCAGGAGTCAAGAGAATAGAGTGTGGTGGTTTGAAACTGTATGTATCTCAGAAAATCATGTTTTTAAAGCCAATCCATTCCTCTGGGTAAAATCTTATTGTGAGTAGGACCTTTTGATTAGGTAACTTCAGTTAAGATATGATCCAGCATAGGTCTTAATCCTCTTGCTGCAGTCCTTTATAAGAGAATGTAATTCAGACAAAGAGAGAAAACCACAGAAGCAAGAAGTTGAAACCAGTGAAACCAGGAAGAGAAGAGAAAAAACAGCTGATGCTGAGGAGTTAAGGATGGCAGGCAGCTGGTTTTCAGGAAGAAACCATCACCCGATGATGCCTTGATTTGGACATTTTTCTCATAATCAAAAGTGCAAGCTTGTAAGCTAATGAATTCCTATTGCTAAAGCCAATACATTTCTTGGCACCCACTTTGAGCAGTTTAGCAAGCTAAAACATTGGTAAGAGAGTGAAAGACTAGAGATTATAAAAGGCACACTTTGTTGTATGAAGAGAGTGGGGTTCCCTCGACTCCCATGACAGAGTCAATTGATTTTTTGACAAAAGTACAAAATTAATTTGTGATAGGCAGAAAAATAGCCCTTCAGACATATCCATATTCTAAACCCCAGAACTTATGAATATATTACCTTACATGGCAAAAGGACCTCTTTTTAAATTATTTGTGATTAAAAAGATTGAGTTGAAGACATAATTTTGGATTGTCTCAGTGGGTCCAATCTAATGACATAGATCTTAAATTTGGAGAACTTTTTGTTTGCTGTGATCAGGGATGTATCTTTGAAAGAGAGACATGTGGAGATGAGATGCTGCTGACTTTGAGCATAAAGAAAGGGCCCTTGAGCCAAAGAATGTGGGCAGTCCATAGATTCTAAGGAAATGGCTTCTTCCCTAAAATCTCCAGAAATGAAAACAGCTCTGCAAACACCTTGATTTTAGATCTGTGGGACCCACTTCAGAATTCTAACCTACAAGAGTATAAGATAATCCATTTCCATCATTTTGAGCTACCAAGTTTGTGGTAATTTCTTAGAGAAACAATAGAAAACTAACACATGATTCAATACAGAGAGAATACACTTCTAATTTATGACAAGATGGTCCTCACTTCTGACACCAGTTGAGTTTCAGTAATCCACCAAATAACTCATTGTATTTACTGAAAGCTATTTATTTATGTTTATAGTATATTACAGCTAATGAATACAGTTTAAAAATATTCAAAGGAAAAGGTACATGAAGTTCTAAGTGTAGAGTTTCCAGTTGTCCTTTCCTTATGGAAATTATGTGTAACAGTATATGCATGGAGTATTGCCAAAGAGAGCAGCTCATCTGTGCTTAGAGTCTTTTCTGGGTGTCTAGAGTCTTCATTAGGAGTCCATGGTCAATGGCCCACATGGCTGACCTCAGTATCCAGACCCTCTGTAATTCAAGTTGATGCTATATGACTCAAAAACCCCATTGTAAATTACATTGTTTGACTTTCTGGCATGGCCCCTAGCCTCTAGGTAAACCAAGACACTTATATCTGTCAGGATTCCAATGGCTTAGCTAATATATCCCGGGGGTTGATATCAAAAGCTAGACCTCCTTTGTGCAAGGTTAAATTATTTATTGCATGAATCATTTTTTCAACAAATACTGGAAAAATTATGCATTCATATTAAAAAAGACCCTAGCCAAAGAACTATAGTTACAACTATATTTGTATCTATTTTGAGTTCACTTTGTAAAAGTTGTTAAAGATGTAGTGGAGAGGCTGGAGGGAACTGCCTGAAAATGTAGAGAGAGCTGTGTTCCAGTAGCCATGTTTCTTGATGAGGATTGAACAATGACATAGCTTTCACCATGTGACCCTGTGATTGTGAAAACCTTGTGTCTGATGCTCCTTTTATCTACCATATCAACAGACAAGTAAAACATATGGAATAAAAATAAATAATAGGGGGAACAAATGTTAAAATAAATTTAGTTTGAAATGCTAGTGATAAATGAAAGCGAGGGGTAAGGGGTATGGTATGTATAATCTTTTTTTTTCTGTTATCTTTTTATTTCTTTTTCTGTTGTCTTTTTATTTTATTTATTTTTTATTTTTTTTATTTTTTACATGGGCAGGCACTGGGAATTGAACCTGGGTCCTCTGGCATGGCAGGCAATCATTCTTGCCTGCTGAGCCACCGTGGACCACCCTATTTCTTTTTCTAAATCAGTGCAAATGTTCTAAGAAATGATGAATATGCAACTATGTGATGATATTAAGAATTACTGATTATATATGTAGAATGGAGTGATATGTTAATGTTTTTGTTTGTTGTTAATTTCTTTAATTAATAAAAAAGTCACAACGTTTACAAAGTTAACTCAAAATAATGCAATTATATGTAAAATGTACAACTATACAATTTCTAGAAGGAAACAGAAAACCTTGAGTTTGATGATGGCTTTTACATTCAAAATCAGAAACATGATCCATGAAAGAGAAAATGGTTAATTTAGACATTATTAAAATTAAAACACTCTTTCACTGAAAAAAGATGATGTTAAGAAAAGTAAAGTATAAATCAGTGACAGGAAGAAAATATTTGCAAATCCCATATCAGATAAAGAACTTATATCCAAAACGTAAAAATTGTCTTGCAACAATAAAAATCAAATTTTTAAAAACTAGCAAAGTAGCTGAACAGATACCTTACCCTAGAAAATAAATAGGTGATAAACATTTGAAAATGCCCTTGTAATTTTTCATTAGGGAATTCAAACAACCTTACCTATATCTATGGGAATGACTAACATGCACAAGCACACACACTATAAAGGCAATGCTAATTGTTGCTGAGGACATAAAACAATAAGAACTCTCATTGCTGGTGGGAATAAAAAATGGCATATCAACTTTGGAAGACAAATTGAAAGTTTATTACACCAATTAGAGTATTACCTTACATGGTGGGCTGGATAATGGTCTCCCAAAACATATTTACGTATTAATCCCTGGAACCTATGGCTATTACCTCATATGGCAAAAAGATCTTTCAAGTGTAATTAAGTCATGGACCTTGGGATAGAGATGTTATCCTGGATTATCCAAGACAACACTAAATGTGATCCTAGGGGTCCTTATAAGAGGGAGGGAAGATGAAATGAGAAAGTGGGAGATGTGATGACAGAAGCAAGAACTTGGAATGATGTGAGAAAGGGGTCATAAACTTCAGAAAGCAGTTGGCTTCCAGCTAGAAAAGACAAGAAAAAAAACTTTCCCCTAAAGTCTCCAGAAATAAACTGCCCCGCTGTCACCTTATGTTAGCACAGCGATTTCAGACTTCTGGTTTAGTTAAGTCACTAAATTTGTGATAATATAGCAACATTATAAATCAATATACCATACCGCCCAATAATTGTGCTCTCTGGTTTTTACTTTCATATCATTTACAAATGATATGAAAACTTATGACCACATAGAAACTTGCACAACAATGATTATGCAGCTTTAATCGTAACTGTAAAAAATATAAAAATTTGAAAGCAACCAAAATTGTCCTTCAATAGGTGAAAGGGCAACTGTGGTATATCCACTATATAAAACATTCTCAGCAGTACAAATGAATTAGCTAATAAGGCAGAAAAATACATGCAGGAATGCTAGATTCATATCACTGAGTGAAATAAGGAAGTCTTCAAAGGCTACATATCATATGATTCCATTTATACGACATCTTCAAAAGGCAAAACTATAGTGATGACAAATGAATCAGTGATGGCCAAGGATTTGGGGGAGAGGAGAAGAGTTTGGTGGATCCTAGGATAGAATGTAGATTATGACAACATAAACTAACCGTATTACAAATGTATGAAAAACTTATTGAAAAAGGTGGGGGGGGATAGTGACCTATGTAATTACAAATGTGTGGAGTCTGTAAGATTAGAGGCAAAATGTACTTCACATAACACTGCACTGTAGTTGATAAGGTTGTTCACCCTAGGGTTACAGTTTAAAGATTCTGCAACCCCTATACAGCTAATGTGTAATTGAAAAGTTAGGTAAATAAGTAGCAGAGAGTGGGAGCCAGGCATCTCACTGTTAGAATAGTAGGTTATAGACGAGCAGGGAGGAAGTAGCTAGAAGGAACCAAGTGGTAATGGATTAAAGGTGTAGATATCTGTATGCACTCATGTTTAGCTTGTTATTCATGCAGATGGGTTCATATATAAGTATTTATAGATACGTGTATATACAAGGATTAATACATATATATATATATTTCCTTGTTCAGTCATATGAGAAGGTCTACAGGAAATGACACTTTATTAGCTTTGAGCACAGTTCATTCTCAGATCTTGGTTTCTAAAACCATTCTTTGATAAAAGGAACTAGGAGTCCTTGAATTCTAGGACGGGGCAGGAAATATGCAAGAAAGGCCCCAAGCATCTTTTAGTGACAGAAAGTAATGAAGTAGTCAAAACCAAAAAGAACACAAAATACCCTACAATTATGTGGGTATGTCAAAAGGATACAGATGCCAAGTAAAAGTGCCCTCAGTGTCCAAAGTTGGAATGGTTTGAAGAAATTAAACACAATAATATGTCACTACAACTAAAAATATAAAACATGTATCCATGAGTCCATACTGATTTAAATAAAGGATTGAGTAAATAGATAAATGGAGCAGAAGAAACAAACAATTCTAAATAATTTATGTACATACCCTGCCTTCATGGAGGTGTATCATAGCTGCCATTTCTTAAGTATAGTCTACATAACGAATTCCTTTAAAAGAATAGTGTGGAGAGGGTGTTTGGTGAGGAGAGAAACGTATAGTGGGGAAACCTGGCAAATACTACCTCAATAAATAAGTTGATTAAGTTTAACATCAACAGTGAGAAGTCATATTGACATAATGTATTCCTGATATGAAGTGATGAGAATGGCATTTTATCTCTGCGGGTTTCTCCCAAAACCTATAACCTTACTATAATCATAAATATACCATCAGATAAATCTCTTGAGGTAGTTACATTTAGGTGTCAACTTGGCCAGGTGAAGGCAGCTAGTTCTGTTGCTGTGGACATGAGCCAATGGTAATGAACCTCATCTGTTGCTAGGAGGTGTGCCTGCTGCAATGAATGATGTTTGATTTAAGCGACTTGTGCTTAAATGAGAAAGTGCAATGTAGCACAGCCCAAGTAGCTCAGCATACCTCATCTCAGCACTCGCAGCTCAGCCCAGGCCTTTGGAGATGCAGAAAGGAATCACCTGGGGAAAGTTGTTGGAATGCAGAGGCCTGGAGACAAGGCCAGCAGAGATCGCCCTGTGCCTTCCCATGTAAGAAGGAACCTCAGTTGAAAGTTAGCTGCCTTTCTTCTGAAGAACTAATGAAATAAATCCCCTTTTATTAAAAGCCAATCCATCTCTGGTGTGCTGCAGTTTGGCAGCTAGCAAACTAGAAAAGCTCTATTGAAGGACATTCTGTAAAATACCTATCAAGTCCTCAATGCTGTCAAGTTCATCAAAAACAAGCTAAATCTGAGACATTGTCACAGTCTAGAAATACAAAAGGAAACATGAAAATTAAATGAACTGTGGTATTCTGGATGGAATCCTAGAATAGAAAAATATCTTAGGTAAAATTGACAGAAATTTGAATAAAGCATGAAGTTTTGTTGATAATATGTTAATATTGGTTCATTAGTGTTAGCAAATGTATGATACTAATATAAGAGGCTAATAATTCAGGAAACTGTGAGTGTGCAGTATATGGGAACTCTTTGTACTATATTTGAAACTTTTCTGTAATTCTAAAAATACTCTAAATTTAAAAGTTTATTGAAACAGTACTAAACAAAGAAAACAATTCCAGTGGCTTTTCAAATATAAAATTGTGCACATTTTTACTGTAATTTAAGGATTAGGAACTGCATATTATCCTGACTCCAGACAGGGTAAAAAGAGGTAATCCATCTAAAAATCATTTATAAAAGTGCTTTAGTTTTTAAAGCATAATTTGTATCTAATTAATGGTGTAAACATTATTAAAAAAGCATAACAAATATTAAGCTTTCATTTTAACATAAAACAAAGGGAAACAGTTCTTTACTATTTGTTAGGATGCAGTGACTTATTTTAATAGAAGTACTATAAAATAATTAATGGACTATTAATATTTGCTTTTAAATTACTAACAAAAGTAGACACCAGATTTTCTACCATAAACTTTAAAAATGTATAAGCTTATATAGCATCTCTTAAAGGAATTAAACATATTTCAGTTTATTTGAAGTAACTTTAATTGGGAGGTACACAATTCATATCCCAGACCAGATTTTGAAATGGGGAAATAAAGAAACTTGTTTATACACATCTGGAATCTCTTTTGTATGAGCAAGATAAGAGACCCAAATAATCAGGATAGGACTATCTATTTTAGATATCCATATTTAGCTCTTTTCAAATGGATGCTTTCATTGAAGATTTTATGAACCAAACCCCAACTCTACTGACTTGCACATGGCCCATGGCCCATGGACCCTACCTAAAATATAGCAGAAAACTATATACTAATTTTGGAATAAGAAGTCCAAAGAATTATGAATCTCTTATAAGGATTTGTGTATCTACCTCTGGGACTCACTCCATTCTAATAGTCCAGAAGCAACTTAACAACCTCATCTTGCTTGAGTCTGATTTAGATTCCTCTTCATTTTGAATTCCTCCTCCTATACACACTCTCTTTTACAAACACTTCACCCTCCTGTCCAGATTTGATCTATAATATATCTTTCTCCTTTTAAGTCCTTTGCTAGGTCTTGATAATCTGTTGTTTTTGTATTTCCAAATGTTCCAAGTTAAATGAAAATGCTCTTTCTGTGATCTTTATTTGCTCCAGAAACATGTTAGCTGCTAGCTTCACCAGTGGCTAGGGAAGGTGTTGAGTCCTGAGGCATGTTCCCCTTCCATGAGCAGTTCCCCGGCCAGCATGCTGTGTGAGGACTGCATTAGCTCAGAACCCAGAATATTCTGACTACCTTTTTCTGGCTGTATTTTCCTGGCTCGTTGAACATTTTAGTTCTATTGTACTGAGAACATGCATTTCTTCTTTAGGAACTGGAGAGCAACATTCTTTTAAACCTTACAACAACTTTTGGAGAAAGTCCTATTATTTAAAGATGAAGAGACTGTGAGAGAATAGGTGATATACTAGAGAATGCAATACACTGTGAATAAAAGATAGGATCAATCTGCATTGAATTCAGTTCTACATCTTCATGTATCCTGCATCCAAAAATTTTAGAACCTGGTCCAGTACGTATGTTTCTCATGCAATACGCTGGGAGCAATATTGAAACAAATTTTGGTAAAAAGACTATTCTCAGACATCTATATAATTTCACTTATCTTTCTATATCATTTGTTAAATTTTGGGACAGGTTGTATGTAAGATTTTATTAACTTTCCCCCCAATTTATTCCAGGTTCTAGTAACAATTTTTTTCATGCTCTATCAAGTTTTTCATATTCAAATTGGTGGCTTTTCCAGTCAGTTCTGAAGAATATTCATTTTTTCCCTCTATTTCAGATGTTTCTGAGCCATGAAGGACATGTTACCAGTCTCTTTCTAAAAACTGAACTCTCACTTCCTCCACATTAGAATTCTATTTTGAAAGAATTTATTATGCTGTCATTATACATCCTGCTTCCAGTCCCTGACATAGTTCTTGACCCTAGCTTATATTTCCAAGGCATGGGTTACAGAATTGAATAGTTTACATTAAGGATTCACAGAACAGATGACACATTGTTACCTTACTTCATCACAACATGCATTTGTGTGCATACTCACATAAATGTGTGTTTTCATATTTTCAGATGAGCATATTTGCATCAGTTGTTTGTACCTCTAATTATATCTTTCTACAATAGCAATTAAATTTATTACAATTCTCTAAGCACATGTGACTAGGAAAAGGAGCACAAAAGTATGTTGAGTGCCAAAAATTGCCTGGGGCTACATATGCTGTGGGAAATTCACATATGGATTGCTATGGATTGAATTGTTTCCCATAAAAGATATGTCAAACTCCTAATCCCCAGTAATACAGAATGTGAATTTATTTGGAAATGGAGTCATTAAAGATGGAATTAGTTAAATTAAAATGAGGTAAAATAAGGGTAGAGTGGACCCTGTATCTAATAAGACTGGTTTGGAGATAGGCAGTCAGATGAAGAGAGAAAACCATGTGGTGATGGAATCTGGGAATACCATAGTGTCGTGGTCAGGTCCATGTGTCAACTCGGCTAAGTGGTGGTACCTGTTTGTCGGTTGGGCAAGTGCTGGCCTGTCTGTTGCTATGAGGACATTTCATAGGATTAAATCATGATCATGTCAGCTGCATCCACAGCTGATTCCATTTGTAATCAGCCAAGGAATGTGTCTTCTGCAATGAGTGATGCTTAATCTAATCACTGGTAGCCTTTTAAGGAGGATTCAGAAGAGACAGGCTCTCTTTCTGCTTCAGCTGGTGAGCCTCTCCTGTGGAGTTCATCCAGACCTTCCATCGGAATCATCAGCTTCATAGCCTGTCCTGTGGATTTTGGACCCTGCATTCCTACGCTTACGTGAGACACATTTATAAATTTAATATTTGCGAGTGTTTCCTGTTGATTCTGTTTTTCTAAAGAACCCTAACTAATACACATGGATTGCTGGCAGTTTTCAAAAGGCAGGGGAAAAGCACAGAATAGATTCGTCCCCACAGACTTGAGAGGAAGCACGGCCCTGCTGACACCTAGGTTTTGGACCTCTACCCTCTACAACTGTGAAAAAATAAATTTCTATTGTTTCAAGCCAACTACTTTTTGGTACATTGTTATAGCAGCCCTAGAAAACCAAGGCATGGGTATTTCACAGTTAAGTCTGTTAATTTTCTACTTTTATACACTAAATGATAGATCAGTTGACATAAAAATTTCGTTCACCTTAAGAAATAAGGTATTTTTCTCTCTTACCAAGAAGGCACTTTTCCTTTGAAATTTTATCAGTTCTAACCCAGTGGCTTACTTCAGCTATGTTATAAAAAACATCTTAACAAGTGAATTACCAGATTTATGATTAGCATACTAAGGTTAATTACTTGTTTCACTGAAGGTACATATCCCTGGGTTTAAATCTCTTATTTATATTTTATTTAGATAGTTTCTGCTGCAATTTTTCTAAAAATCAAATAACTTTTAAGTTCCCATAAATTCCTTAAGATCATAACTGGCAGTGGCTAATGGAATTTCAAGTGATAAGTCATTACAACAGCTTTTTTTCAGTTAAGACCATTTAAAAAGAAAATATATCATCATAACAAAAATGTTCTATTATGTTCCATCAAGCCAGTTCATGCAATTTTCATTTTTAACAATGCAAAAAATACTTAAATGTGAATCTTTTATCCACCAATAAGCATAATTTGGTACTTGGGCTGTTTATCACTTTAATTGCAACCCTATTTTTTATGCTAAAGACAGCTTCAATTTATGGATAAAAGGAAGATTTTTTTTTTCTTTCATGAAAGGGCTTAATTATGTAGTCTCACAATTGTCTTGGTTGCTTAGTATTTGCCTTCCTTTCAAAACACAATACTCCAATTTATCAAGTAATCATTCTACCTGCTCTTTTATCTCTAATTCCACCTATTCTTTTAAAAGCTTTAAAAATAATTATTTTGGGATGCATCTACATTTGTCTTAATTTCAAGAAAGATAGTTTATTACTACATGCTTTCAGTCCTAACATCTACCATTACTAGGAAGTATTCAACTTGCAGAGCACATAGAAATTAAAAATACATCTATGCTCTTAAAAATAAAGATATGAAAATCCCAAGATCATGGAATGAGGAATAAAATTTGTTTGCTTCATAGGCTAGTTACTGGTTTGAATTGGTCCACCTAATAGCAGAGTTATATATATACCAGACAGTCTTGGAGATGTCTACTCTTTATTTTTAACATAAGGTAAATGAAGCTCATCTTTTAAAACCATTGCAACCAAATTAGAACTCTTTTAATCAATACTCATTAGCTTAGATATTGCAGCATTTGCAATATTTTATGAATTCTTATAACTGATTTTTCCCCCTGGAAATGGTCTTTGAATTATTAAACAATTTCTAGTAGGTCATCTCACAAGTCAACAATTACCTATAAAACATGATACACATACTGAAAATATTGTCTCTCAAGGGTTCCAATATTTTCTAAAATAATAATATTTGACTAACACATTTCTTTATTCTTTACCTGCAATCTTAGCTTGTCAGGGTTACTATGACAAATACCACTCAATGGGTTGTCTCAAGAAGGAACTTATTGTCTTATGGTTTAGGAGGCTAAACGTCCAAAATCAAGCCACATTGTCTCAAAAGGTCACACTTTTTCTGGGATTTCTAGTGTTCAGGTACTGACTTGCCCTTGTCCTTAGAGCTCCATGGTATATATCTCTTCCTCGTTCACATAGAAATTTCTCACTTTCCTTGTTTTTTTTTTTTTGACTGTTGGTTTCTGGTTTCTTCTCAATTCCAGTTTCTTCTGACTGAGACCAAATTTACTCTGCCTTATAGGGACAGCAGTCATAAAGAATAAGGCCACCCTGATTCAATTTCCCCTCATCTAAATAGGATTTTTAAGATCTTATTCACAATTAGTCTACACCTTAATTAATAATAGTATTTCTAAATGTCCTATTTACAAATGGTTTCACATCTTCAGAAATACAGATTAAGGTTTGAACATTTCTTTTGGGGGTACATGATTCAAACCCCTAAACCCAAAATAAGGATTATTTTAAAGTTATAATTTCTGTGTTTTAAAGACATGGTGATTTTAAATTTTAATTTATTTTTTAATTAAATATAATTTTTCTATCAATAAATCCAAAATGCATTTTATTAAAATGGTGAAAAGTATCACATTTAGATTGATACAAAGCAGGTTTGCATCTTACTAATGGTGTAGCTTCAGACAAGTTATACTCTTTGAATTACAATTTCTCAACAGTCAAGTGGAAACTATAAGTACAAACTAAGAAGGATAGTTAAGCCAAGAAATACACATTAAATATCTGCTGTCTTTTTAAGGCTTTTCTGAGTACTGAGAATATAGTTTTTATGGAATCACCAAATCCCTTATCTCTTGTAGTTTTTCTTCTAAGAGATAGCTGAATGGGTAAAACCAAATAACAAACAAACATATATAGCATCAGGGGATCTTAAGTGCAATAGAGAAGAATAAAAAGCTTAAGTGGTTAGAGAATGTGATGGGAGGTTTGTTTAAATTGAGAATGGTCTACAAAACCTTATTCATTGAGGAGAAATTTGTGCAGAGACCAATATTAAGTGACACAGAGAGTCTGATGATATCTGAGGAAGGAGGAAGCAGAAGGTATAAATTCATAAAATATTGCAAATGCTGCAATATCATGAGTTAGCCATGCTTAGTGCTTTCAAATTACAGCAAACAGTCCATTACACCTCCAGCTGAATAAGAATGGAGGTGGATGAAATAAAAGAGGTAGGGATGAAGGAGCACATTCTGGGGAAAGGGACAGATCAGGTAGAACATAGATTCTGGATTTAAACTTGAGGAAGACCAGAAGTCATTGCAAGGTCTTGACTAAAAAGGTGACCAGGTCTGATCTTTGTTTTAAAGGGATTGGTCTGGATGCTTATGGAGAATACACTGGTGATGAGCAATGGTGGAAGCAAGGAGTTTGTTTGGCAGGTATTTCCTGATTTTTTCCTGCCCAGAATGCTGTCCCCACTATTCTTTGAGGCAAGCTTCCCGTCAGTGGCCAAGTTTCAACTCAAATACTATCATGTTAGATAACACTCCCCAGAACAACTTTTCTAAACTCTAACCACTGTTATTCCTCATCACATTATCTTGTGATATTTTCTTCATAAGCTTACCAATACTATTTTCTTTACTTCTTGCCAATTTTTGTATAGTTTATTTCACCCTCTAGAGCAAGACTATGTCTACCTTGTTTAGATAGTGGAACTCCTGTTGCCTAAAATCATAACCAGAATAAGGTAGATACTCACTTAATACTTCACAATGAAAGAATGAGTATCCCAGTAAATAGAATTCTTTAAAAACAATAGTTAAATAAGTGCAAAATATACAGGTACAAGTGAATACTGTAATTAATTGCTTTACTGTTTTGGAACATTTGAATTGCCTCACTATTTCACCATTATTCAGAATATTAGTATAAATAATTTTCAACTTGTATCATTAAAAGCTTTTTTTCTTATTCAATATACTCACAAGTGGTTTGTTAGGCAAGCAATTTTTTTCAAACCAATCATCCCACTGACAACACATGAAATATCAGTTTAAGTATTAAAACAAAACAAAACATCTTAGGAGTATCAAAATACTGATAACAGTAAAGAAATACCTGGTCAAAATCTAAGAAAAATAAGAGAACTCAGAAGGATAAGTTGATAACAAGAAAACTCATCCATACTGAGTGTATTTTCTATTTCAACATAAATAAACTACAAATTTGAGCTGAAGTTTTAAAAGTTTCATGGAAAGAGAAATGAGTCCAACATCTAAGACCACCAAATGTGATAAGTTAAAAATCTGGTTAAAGAACAGATCTTCCCCTCACTCCGTATTTACATGAACAAAAAAGAAAGTAAATCATCCAATTAAAAAGTAAAAAGATTGCATTAAATTTTAAATAAATAAAGCGCAAAATAGTTGCTGTAGCTAGATAGGCATAGATCAATAGATAGATAGATAGATTAGATAGATTAGATAGATAGATGCTACATAGATTACAAGAAAAGAGAAAGAAAGAGAAAGGAAGGAGGGGAAGATGGGAGAAAGGAAAGGGGAAAGAAAGGAAGGAAAACTACTACTGGTTACAACCCATAGGTGTTTCACACATAATGCATTGTTTTTAACCTCAGGGCCTTTTCTTTATCATAGAATTTCTTTTCTCCTTGCTGTATATCCTCCTAGAACACTTGCTTTTAACTTGTTAATAACAATTGTTTAGAGAGAAAAGGGTTATATGGACATTTTGGAAATAAACAATTCAATTTACATATTAAAATCTCTGAGAAATTCTGTAGTAATGAAATGGATTTCTCAAACATTTCAACAGTGAACTCTTTTATTAATATATATTAATAGCTTCTCAAAAATATCATCTCCTTGAGTTACAATTGCAGATAATATACCTTAAAATTATTTTTTATTTTTATTCATGTCTATCACAGTAAATGGAACTGAACTGACATATGTGTGTGCATATGCATGTGTGTATTAAATACATTCAATTTGAATTCCCATGACTTAGAGCAGTGCATGGTAGGAACTCAATATGAAATTATGCATTTCTGTATAGTAAGAGCATATATTATATCTGTTCTGTTAACTTTCACTTCACCTTTGTTGTCATCACAAAATCTGAATTTTCTCAAGGCATCTGCATTTGCACATTCGTCACTTTGCTTATTGAGGACAGAATTGTTAAGTTCTAGGACTTCACTGGGAGGCTAAGTCACAATTCAAAGCTGGCTTATAGTAACATTGCAGACATTCTTATTTCATAATGTGCTGCTTTAAATCTGTTATGTACCCCAGAAAAGCCTATGTTCTTTTAATCTATCCCTGTGGTGGCAGATCTGTTGTTGGGTGAGACATTTTATTAGGTTGTTTCCATGAATTTATTGCCCACCCCATTCAAGTGGGTCTTAATCCACTTGCTGGAGTCCTTGATGAGAGGATGAAAGTCACAGACATTTGGGAGAGAGGAAAGAGAAAGAAAACACTCCAAGAGAAGCTAAAAGTATTCACAGGAGCTGAGAGAACCATTTTTGAGACTAGAATCCAGGAGAGAAAGACAAGCAACTATTGTTATGTGTCTTCCCAAGAGACGGAGGGATCCTGGGTGCCAACAGTCTTCCTCAGAGAAGGTATCTCCTTTTTGATGCATTAATTTGGATATTTTCATGGACTTAGAGCTATAAATTTGTAACCTAACAAACCCCCTTTGTAAAAGCCAATCAATTTCTGTTAAGAATTGCATTCTGGCAGCCTTAGAAAACTGAAACAGATTTTGTAACCAGAGAAGTGGAGTGCTGCAATTTGCATATACCAAAAAAATGCTGGGAAGGCTTTATAAATGGATTAGGGGAAGATTCTGGAAGAATTATGAGGAGCTCAATAGGAAAGGCCTATATTGCTATAAAGAGACTGTTGGTAGAAATATGGACTCTAAAGATACCTCTGATGAAGCTTTAGACAGAAATGATGAATGTGTCATTGCAATCTGGAAGGAAGCTGGCCTTTGTTTTAGATTGGCAGAGCATTTGGCAAAATTGAGTACTGGTGTTGGATGGAAGAGAGAATTTGAAAACAACAAGCTGGGGTATCTAGCTGAGGAACTTACCAAGCTAAATGTGGAGAGGGCAGCCTGGCCTCTCCTTGCAGCTTATAGTAAAACACAAGAGGAGAGGGAAAAGCTGAGAGCTGAACTCTTGCATACAAAGAAAGCAGAAACTGATAGTTAAAAAAATTCAGAGCTTTTGGAAAATAATTCCCCGAGAATAGTGCTCCATAAGAGGGTTTAATTGAAAGTGGAAGAAGTAGTCAGCTATATCAGTGGGAGCCAGGATTGGAAATGGAGTTATCCAGAAAATATTTGTGGAAAGTCCTATTGTTTGATGACTTGACCCTTATCTGCTGTATGGGAAAATCAAAAAGTTTGTGGCAGAATCTGTATAGATGGAAACATTGCCAGTCTGGACAAAAAAAGAATAGAAAAGGGACAGACAGAAGGAAAAATGACTTTAAAGACAGAACCATGGAAGCTAAGGTCTGGAGCCAAGAAACCTTAGGTCAGGAGAGTGAACCCACCCATGCACTTGGAAAGGGTGAGTTTGAAGAGGGTGGGCCTTGTTCAGAAGCTCCATTGTTCAGAAGGATTCATTATCTTCCCAGGGCTCTAAGATGCCTGGAGAACTGAGGGGCACCTGACCTCCCCATTGTTCAAGAAAATTACTGCTGTCCCTGGCCTCAGAAAGGGTGGAACACACTCTCCAAGGATTGTGGACAGCCTGGATACCACCCCACTTTACTGACAGGAGGTTGAGCATGTTGCAGAGATAGCAGAGAAACTGGCTGCCACCCAAATGCTTGAGGGAGGTGAGGACAAGAACAAGATGATCTCCCCAATGCCTGGAGAAATTGGAGCCCTCACCCTATTGTTTGGAGCAAACAAGGCCACTGCATAAAGCCCTTGAAATGGGTGAGACAGCCACTTTCTCAAGCTCTGAGGATAAAATATCATTCTATAAATGGCGCTTAAAGCGTAAAATCGAATTAAGTTTGTCCTGCAGGTTTTTGTAACTGTTTGGAAACTTTGACACATTTTCCTTCCAACTTCTCCCAAATAAATGGGAACATTTACCCTGTGGACATACCTCCTTTGTATTTTGAAGCAGATAACTTGTTCTGAGTTTCCCAGGTCCACAGCCAGAGAAGAATTTTGCCCTTAGGACAAACCATACCAGGAACTGATTTTCATAAAACTTTGTACTTATTATTGTTACTGAACTGATTTAAGCTTTTGTGATACTGTGATGGAATGAATGTGTTTTGCTTATGGAAAAAACATGTCTTTTGGGGATCTAGAGGGTGGAGTGTGGTGGTTTAAATCTGTTATGTTACCCAGAATAGCCTATGTTCTCTTAATCCAACCCTGTACTGGCAGGCCTATTGCTGAGTGGAAACTTTTCCTAGGTTGTTTCCATGAAGATATGACCTAGCCCATTCAAGGTGGGTCTTAATACCCTTGCTGGAGTACTTTATGAAAAGATGAAAGGTAGAGACATTTTGGAGAGAGATCAAAGAAAGTAAACACCCCAGGAGAAGTCAGAAGGACACACAGGAGGTGAGAGAACCATTTTTGAATACAGAACCCAGGAAAAAAGGACTAGCAGATACTGGCATGTGACTTCCAATGTGAAAAAGGAACCCTAGATGCCAGAAGCCTTTTCTCAGAGATGGGTTCTCCCTCTTGATGTCTTAATTTGAACATTTTCATGGCCTTAGAACTGTAAATTTGTAAGCTAATAAATCCCCTTTGTAAAAGCCAATTGATTTCTTGTATAGTGTATTCCAGCACCTTAAGTAAACTGAAATACATGGCAATCAATGTAGAAGGGTAAATTGTCCATTTTTTTTAATAAAGTCCTAAAAGAGATGATATTTGTTTAGACTCAAGACAATATAAGGACTAAATACAATTATGAATAAAATGCCAACTAACATGAAAAGAAACCTGTTCTTTAAAAATTCTTAGAAAATATTTTGGATGATACCAGAGAAATGTCCTGATTAAGAGTGTTCTTTGAATGTCTGTTTAGTAAGGAAATGTAACCAAAATAGACACACACTGTTTCAGTTTGCTAATGCTCCCAGAATGTAATATAACAGAAATGGAATGGCTTTAACAAAGGGGATTTGTTAGGTTACAAATTAAAATTCTAAGTCCATGAACATGATCAAATTAAAGTGTCAAAAAGACGATACCTTCACTTAAGAAAGGCTAACATATCTGGAGTTTCTCTGTCACGTGGGAAGGCATGTGGCGATGTCTGCTGGCCCTTCTCTTCTGGGTTGGTTTCAGAATGGCTCTCTCAGCTTCTGAGGATCTATCAAGCATCCTTCATTTGGTTTCATCTCTCTCCTCTCGGTTAGCTCTCTGAAAGGACTCCAGCTAACTGATTAGGACCCGCCTTGAATATGGTAGGTCACATTTCCATGGAAACTACCTGACTTAAATGTCCCATCTACAATGGTCTGCACCCATAACATTGGATAAAAGAATATGGCTTTTCTGAGGTACATAATATTTTCAAACCTGCACACACACACACACCCACAGACCTAAAAGAAAGGAAAGAAAGAAGGAAGAAAAATATGGATATTAGTAATTCTTAGAGGTGTTTTCAATATATTAGTGCATGTTATTTCGTCAAGAGGTATACATGTTGTTTATGTATCATCATGATCCAATGAGGATATTGAAACTTAGAAGGATTAAGAAAACATTTTCAAGATCCCAGACTAATATGAAGCAAATATGAAAGTGTAGGCACAGTTCTCTTTGATGTAAATAAATGTATTAACAGATCTTTCCCATGTGTGTATATTGCTCTGCAATTGCATATTAGGGAAACATTGGACCTGGTGAGCCTTCTTGAACAAAGACATGTTAACTATTACAACTTGTATCTACTCACTTTTATGCATCTTTTATGGATGGCACTATGATGCTTGTAAAGAAATGTGAATGTATATTTTTCCTTGCATTTTAAAATTGTAGTAACATGGACATTTAACATAACTTTTGTCATTTTAAGTGCACAATTCAATGACATTAATTATTTTTGCAATGTTATTCTACCATTACCACCTTCCAGTACTAAAACTTTTTCATCACCCAAACAGAAACTCTTTATCCATTAAGCAATAATTTTCCATTCCCCCTTCCCACTCCATCCCCAGTCTGTAGTAACCATGAATCTTCTTTTTTATGTAGTGTACAGCTGAATTGTACCATTTCAAACCAATATTAAATATTGTATAGTGACATTCTGTTTCATGTTTTTATCAGTTATTATTATGATTGTTATCATCATTATTATTCTTTTTAATTTCAGACTTACATGTAAACCAGAAAATATAGTTCTTCAAGTTTTGGGTGATTTTGATTTTATGGGTATAAACCGATTATGTGAAAATAATCCTTTTGGTATTGTCAGTCTTAATTAACTTTATATGAACTCACTTTGCCTTTAATTTAATAATCTCTTCCTTATGACCATGTTGGTTGAAATAAAATACACTCCCAATATATTAATTAGTGAAGTTCACTTTCTACATTTCTCAAACGAGCAAAGATAATTTTTCTTATATTCACATAGATTTAAGAGAATTTACTTAACTGAACTTATCTAGGTTTCACAAAAATAACATGGAGAATATAACTGAATGTTTTCCTAATAAACAATTTTGTCAAAAAGCATAGCTGAATATTTTGTAATTTTTAGCTTACAAAAACCTTCCTTTCATTCAACTTTGCATAACGTTCTAATTTAAACATTCTTATCTCATTTTGTCTTTTATTAAAAACTGTTTCTTTTGAATATAGGCAGTTTGAACTGTGACCAATTTAATTTTAGCAGGAGTAAATAGCTGCAGGAGATCCCAATTCACCCCAACAAAATTTCCATAGGAATTTGATCTTAAGGTGAATCTTACTAACAATTAAATAAAACAATCTATCTCTGAGGGAAATAATGACAATGTTGTTATGTACTTAAGAACATGGTTTTAGCCATCACTGCTCCAAGTGATTCATGAAAACCTGATTTCAATAGACAGCAAATTGCCCATCTCTAAAGATGTTGCCTAAAGTTGTAAATAATTTGACTGCACCAGCATTCTCTATTCTTCATCCTTTTCCTAATTTCAAAAATGGAATCAACTATTAAAAATGTTATTTTGAATGCAATGGGCAGAAAATACAGGTGACTTTTAATACAACTGCTATTCATCCATTAGATGTGGAACACTATCAGTATATAAGTAAATAAAATGGCTCTTCTATGACAAACTAGAGTATACATACATATATATATATATATATACATTTTTAGAATTTTCAAGTTGCCAAATTGCTCTTTTTGCTGTTTTTCATGTTGTGTATGTGAAGGATTGGGAGTTAAGGTAAATTTGTAGCTAAATTGAATCCTAGAATGAGAAATAGAATTTTCTTTATTATTTCCTATAATTGTTTCTTATAAAAAAATTTTGCAATTATTCTACTCAAATCACCGTAGTGCCATCTTAAACATTCCAACCTTTACATTTTCAGTGTTTTGCGCTAATTGGTATATTTTATCTTTCAATGAACTTTTGTTGATATTTCTTTGTACAAAATACTTACAGAGTATTTATAAAAGTGCATGAGAAGCAAAATAAAGTCATGTAGTCTGTCTTTCTAAAGTTATTTTACAATCAGATTAAAGAATTTGAACCTCATCTTCTTTAATTCTGAATTGTGTCCAGTAGAACATAACCCCTTCTCTATCCACTGAAGCTGCTCCATGTAGGCATTTGTGCATATGCAAATTACTGAAGAAACAAGTTTTGGTTATACTAATGCTTAATTCATCTCTTAAAGTTCCAAAAGGGATAATGTGCATTCAGAATTCACCAAAACCAACTGTCCACATTATTTGATCATAGCACCTTTTTCTCCATAATTCATATTAGCATAAATGCATTATATAATGCTGCTCTAGGCAATAGGGAACCATTGAAGGTTTTGGAATCAATCAATGACATGTTTATATCTGTATCCCAGCATCTAGCTTATTGACTTCATATTATAAGTAATCAAAATATATCTGATGAATTAATGACTGGCTGAATGAATGAGAGAAGTAATCATATCTGAGTTTTGCTTCAAGATTAATCTTGCAACAGTGTGGACAATAGATTGTAAAAATAGAGGCAGAGTATTTGTAAAGAAGCTATTATAATAATTCAAATAATATCCTATAAGGTCACTATAATAATTGCCTCCTGTCTTAGTTTGCCAGGAGATGCCACAATGAGATACCACAGAATATTTGGTTTACATGACAGAAATCCATTATCTTGGGGTTTTGGAGACTAGAAGTCCTAAATTAAGGTGTCGGAAATCCCATGCTTCTTTTTTAAGGGGAGAATCCCCTATGTCCCTCCCCTGACTGATGATGTGTGGCTGGTAATCCATGGTGTCCATTGGCACATAACTCAGTATCTTACCCCATTGTTTGTCTGTCTCTCTCTCTGCCTTGGCTTCTCTGTCTGTGCCCAAATTTCTTCTCCTTATAAGGACAACAGTCATAATGGATTAAAGAACAACCTAATTCAGTTTGGTTTCATCTTAACTAATAACATCTTCAAAGATTCTATTTACAAATCACAGGACTTGTATAAGGTTTGAGAGTTGAACATAACTTTCTGGGGACACAATTCAATCTATAATAGCCTCCTAATTCTTACTGCAAAGCCTGCTCTATTTAGATGCATAAATATCTTAACTCCATTAATAACAGCACAGATTCAATTTATTTCTTGAGGTTTGGGTCTTTGTACTTATGATTTAAAGAACATATTCTATGACTTATTCTGATATCCTGGGTGCAGTTCATTGGGGAGATTGAGTTCATGTATCATTTCAGTTATTTCAGCTTCTCCATTTATACCACCAAAATGAATCATACGTAATGCTACAGACAAAACAAGATCACCAAAGAGTATTTAGTCAATCGGCTCACAGAGCTCTGTTCTGCTTCAATAGACAGGTGAGATAACCCTAAGTAAATACTAAATGACAATTTAGAGAAACATGGAGAAATTGGAAGTGAAGTGGAGTAGAGAAACTTCCAAAGGACAAGTACAATATTAAGCCAAACTACTATTTATTTTTTATAATTTCCCTGCCTTTAATATACTTCCTTATCAGTCTGTTGAAAGTACATCCTTCCATTAAATTTCAGCTCAAATCTTGCCTCTTTTAAAATTTACTTTCACATATCTATTTTTTGGAATGCACTTTTACCTCAATGTTTGATTAATTTATTCAAAAAGTCTTTATTTAGTACCTAGTATATGCTAGATATTATTCTACATGCTGGAGATACAGCAATGAACAAAATGGATTCTGATATCATGGAACTTATATTCTACCATGAAAGTAAATATAAGCAATTAAATAAATAACATTTGTCACGTAGCAGTACAATCTATGGAGAAGAATGACAGTAGACCAAGTGGTTAAACCTTTGTGTAATAATCAGCAGTGTTTACTCTTTTTTTTTTGAGGGGATATATGGGTGGGGAATCGAACATCAGTAGTGTTTATACCATCCCTTGTCTTCTTTCCTACTTTCTTAGGCTTCCCTAAATTAATAGTTAGCTCTTGACTAATAGGAGATAAGAATGCTTATCTCTGGATTTCTCCAGTCTTAGCAAAATATGCAAACAATGCTTATGGTTCACCGTTGGGCTATTTTAATCATTTTTTCCTCTTGTCTCTGGTCAATGATGTCATGCTCTTCCTCGTCACTTTTAACCCATGGTGGGTTAGGGATAGATATTCCTTGCTTGAATAGGGTACTCTTTTTGCTCTGTGTATCAGCCTCTTTCCTATCCTCTCCTATAATAGTGTTGGTAAATACAAGTCCCAGAAAAATAGGGATTTTTTTTCAATTGTGCTCAGTACTGTGGTTTAAATAACTATACAGTAGGAGTTTAAGAAAAGTTTGTTGAAAAAATGAATTAATGAATCTTAACTGATCTTTCTTAGCTTCACATTAATAAATACTCTCATTTTATAAAATATTTTCTCTCATTTTCAGTTACATTTACCTCTTTGTGCATTCTTCTTTGTTACCGTTAAATATTAGTTTGTTCCAGGTCCTATTCTTCATGTCTTAGTATAGACTTTTTAAAAGACACCATCCACTTTCTTGTACTCAGCAATATAACACCTATAAAATAAGTTCCAAATGTGTTTTTACAAATAAAAAAATTCCCTTAATCTATAGATACTATATACTAAATATCTCTGCCCACAAGGTCTCATCCTACTACATCCAAAATGCAACTCATTATCTTCCTACCCACAAGTGCTCATATTATAATTTTCATTTTCAAATATATACTCATCAAATACCTTTGCCTGATGATGAAGAAAAGACAATGAAGCATATTTCACAAACAGACTGTAAATATGATTAAGGAATATACTTATGAAAAATGCTAATATGATGAAAATAAAGTCTCCTGAATACTATTTGGAAGGAATGGACTTGGCAGATAGGGCCATTTCCTCTTGTACACTGGCTCAAAATTTGAACTAAGGGCATTAAAAGGATAATGATAATGAGAAATTTAGATGGAGTGCAGAAAGAAGGAAACCAGTGATTCAGGACTACTTGGCACATATCTCATTATGTGCTATAATATGCTTTTTCATTTTACCATAGACTTTGACAGTTCAGGGACAATTTAAAATATTAAATTGAATTTGATTTGATTCAATTAAACAATCACTTTCCATGTACTTTCTCATTGCATGTGAATAATATAGTAATCAATACAGACATAGGCCTTATACTCATTGAAAAAGCTAGTTTTAGATGTGATTTAGCATGATTATTTCTGGATTGTCAAACAAAGTAATCAGGAATCTTCCCTCTCCTTCTTTCATCCATGTTTTCTTTTCATGCTTATGTATGATCCAGTCAGTATCACCTGAGGAAAAAAGTAATGCTTTGACTAGCCAAGCCTAGAACATTTACCCATGCTTTGAACTTGGAATTGGCATGAATCTCACATAGACCACATGAGCAGAGTATCAGTGAAGGGTAGTTTTTCCAAGGAAGAGAGAGCATCTGTTATCAGGTGGAAGAATGCTGTTTGTCTTGGCAAAAGCATATGTTATCAGCTAAATTCCACCTTTTCTATGGCTCTCAGAGCCTTTCTTCTCCCACACATCATTTAAAAAAATGTTCTCTCTTAAAATAAAGCAATTATCCTATATACACCTAAAAGTCCATTATCCCTGTCCCCAAAGGAAGACAATGAACAATCTTGTCCAGTTTCACATCCAGGATGATTAGCATTCCTTCCATTCAGGTCCAGATGTAACTCATCTCGGTCCAGTATCCTGTGGAGAAAAGATAAATTATACAAACTCTCACACATCCAAAATACAATGTTGCAGGATATTGGCAATAAAAGTTACCATTTGGAGTAGGATATAAGAAGAAAGAATCACAACATTCTTTCCAGGCAAGGATAACAAAAATTCCATTCCTGAAAGAGGAATCAGTTCCCAGGCAGCCAATTTAGTTTGGTTGATCAAGAGCTTGTTCTCAGAAGGTCCTTTGAAGAAGTTATATGATCTATTATCCACACGTGCAATAGCTATTGGGAAGATTTTCCTTCTTAGAATGCATCACTTTATTTTATCCTCCCTAATTTTTCTCTCTCCCTTCTTCCTTAGATTGCAGTCATGATGAACTTCTTCTAGTTTTTAAATATTCTACAGTCTTTCAAAAGTTACCTCTTGTACATGCCATTCGTTCTGTCTGAAATATCTCTTGGAACACTCCCATCTTTCTCCCTTTTATCTGGCTGATTCCCAGTTTGTTCTTTACATCAGGGAAGGTTTTTATGGGGCCTAAGTAAACCCCCTTGGTAATAAACCCTTAAACTCAATTTAATAATGCTCATCCTTATTATAAATACTCATGGAATGTCTGTAAAGTGGATATCCATTGTGTAACCTGTCCTGCACAATTTCTGGTACAGAATTCTCTTTTCCTTTTGGGAATCATCCATTCTACTGACATTTCATTGCTGGTAGTTTCAGTGGGATGTCCAACATGCTGTCCTTGGGTAGGCATTTGACCCAGGCCTGGCCTTGGAGCTCTTGGCTTACTATCCAGAGAGAGGCCTCTACCTCAAACATTGCCCCTAGGTGTAATAGGGCCAGTGTGACCCCTTTTTTCTATGCTGCTTCCCAAAATGGTTTTATAGAAAGAAGACAATTATTACTTTCTGTCAATTAGAATTTGGGGGGAAGATCAAGTTTCTTTCGTGCCCTCAAATAATAATATGCTTCTAATTTAAATTCAATTTTTTAAGATAAAAATCCTGCTTTAATTTTTTTGTAATTAACTGTTTTGCTTTTAGCTTCCACTTGATAAGGTCTTAGAAAACAATTAGGATTCTTGCAACATTTCTTATATTTAAACCCTTATGTACAGCATAGTGTTGAACAAATAAGGATTACTTAGTACATATTTTGATACAGAAAGAGGGAATGACAGCTGAACATTTCTACTTTTAATAATTTTTATAATCATAGCAAGAAAACTCATTTTAGAGGTTTTTTTTTTTTTTTTTTCATTCAGCCCTCATGAGGATTTTTAAGATTCTAGGGAGCATATTTACCTTAGGGGAAGATCAGGATGTTGCATGATATGAGAAATATCCATTTAAATGCTTTCATCACTATCTTTTTTTGCCAGGCTAGAACATATTAATGACAGTTTTTATAAAATGAATTTGAGGAGCTAGTTTGTTTTACAGTCATTATTAATTTCATGGTTTCTTGTTTATTATAATTAGTCTATTATATCCCATTTTCTATATATTGTCATAAAAGTTATTCACTTAATCAGTTTTTCTACTATTTAAGAATCTGGTTTTGTTGCAAATTTCTGTATTTTTCATTGAAATATTGGATTATAAACTGTCTTGGATACATACAGTATAAGGGACAAAAAAAATGGTAGAATCCATAATGTCTAGAAATCCATTTCCAGAATTCCCTTTCAAATATCCACAAAAATATTCACATGGAAAATAAAAAATGAAACATTATAACAGCTCTGGAAGATACAAATGGTAGTAAAATATTTATTAGAATCAAAGATTTTTTTTTAAACCAATTACATATCACTGATATGGACAGTTTGAAGACTTTCACAGCAATTTTCCATATTGTGATAGGTTCTGGTGTCAACTTGGCCAAGTAATTGTGCCCAGTTGCCTGGTCAGGCAAGCACTGGCCTGACCTTTGCTGCAAGAATATTTCATGCACGGCTGATATACTGGAGGCTGGTGTATTAAATCAGGCAGTTGAATGCATTTGTGGCTGATTACATCTGTAATTAACTAAGGTGTGCCTCCCATGATGAAATAATCTGATCAGTTGAAGGTTTTTAAGGATGAATAGAGGAGACTCCTTCACTACTTCTTCAGCCAGCAAGGCTTCCAGTGGAGCGCATCCATAAACTTCATCGGAGCCACCAACTTCACAGCCTGCCCTACAGATTTTGCCTTCCATTCCCATGGTTGCCTGAAATACCTTTATAAATATCTTATTTACAGATCTCTCCTGTTGGTTTTGTTTCCCTAGAGAACCCTGACTAACAGACATATGCTTCATTTCTTAAAGAAAAAATAATACAGATGGAACAATGGAGCTATATTCTCAACAACTTTCATTGGGCTTTTCTCTTTGTTTCATTAGAAGTATCATAGTTTGGAGACATTTAATCTGTGCCAATGCTGAAGTAAATTCTTCATCACTCCAAATTATCCTCATCTTTGGAAATAATGGAAACAGAAAAAAAGGTTCCAGTAGAGGGGATTGGTTTAATCAATTAAATAATATTTCAGATATGGCAGATAGCATTTTGTTTTATTCTATGCCATCCCTAGTCTCTTAGGCTCTCCACTGTATTGGAGAATCTGGAATCCTGGGACCAATGTTTATAAGATTCCTTTGCCAGAAGATTTCTGCTTTAGATTACAACAATTAAGAAACACCCAGGTGAGATTTGGAGCATAAATGAGAAGTAGTGTTATTATACCTCTAAAGCTGTAGGTTTAGAGGATAGATCCAAGAAGGACCTCAGTGAGGAATGTAGCGGTTTACATTTGTGATCCTATGATCTGCATTTATGCTCATACAGCTGAGATTTTTTATACCTACTAACCGGGATTCTAGTGCTTCCTGATTTCATCAGGGCCAAAAGTGATTCTCTATGTCCTTCAGCCCTGCAGTGCTGCCAACGGCTTGGCAAGCACATAATTTCATATCTTGAATACATTTCTGATAAAATGCCTGGAATGATTCCTGTTTTCCTAGATAAACCTCAGGACTATGGACATGTGTGTCTGTGTGTTTAAACATCTGTGTTTGTGTATCACAATGGAGAGCTATATATTTATATATACACATGCACAGAGTTGTTTAAAAATTTGATCAAATATGATGTTAATTAATAACATATATACAGGGACTAAATCATAAATTATGTAAAATAGGTCTCACCCTGAATTGTTTACTGTGATGCATTGAGCAGAAAAATAAACAGTTGTAAGTAAAACTAATTTACCCACTTGTTGGGTTAACTCTCTCAAAAATAAGGACCTCCAATGTCTGTATGACACAAGCTACACTAATGTGGTAGAAAATTAAAAAAAAAAAATTTAGTAAACAAATAATATTTTCTTTTCTTTGTTTTTATATATTCTTATATACTATGGTTTGTGAATTCATTAATAAGACACAGAATGTAAGGTATGTATATAAATCCCAGGGTCACAGTATCATAAAAAGCCATCTGGCATCTGAGAACCACAACTCTGGTTTCTCTGCATCTTCTCAAGAGTCTGCTGAGAATTTTCACCAACTGGAGTAAAGACATCATAGAATAGGCAATTCTGACTCCTTGGGCAGATCAGGGTGAGGATATTCCTGGAGAGGCCAACACACACCAGCTAGAAGTGAATAGCTGGCCTAGGGGAATAGAGAGAGATCAGCCTAATGCCTACAATAAGATAGTGTGTGTCAAGCACCCCCTTTCTTCTCTTTGTTAGTTCACAAAGCTGCTTAATTGCTGAATTAACATAATTGCTTCATTGATTTGATTACTCAAATAGCTTGTTGAATAAGAATAAATGTGTTTATAAAATAGTTTTATAGCTTTCTTGGTTACCTCTTTAGACATCTTGAGCTGTGTCTTTGCAATAATTCTAGCCAAAGATTTTATTTTTAATGTGAACACTCAAAAATATCAACTAGAACTTTGGGTCAATTCAACATATGAAAAAATGCAGAAGATAAAATAATGATTAAAGAAAACATTAATAAAATATGATCGTTGAACAAACTTAACTTGAAAGAAATAATTTCAAAATAATATTGTCTCATGGTGGGACCCAGGTTGATTTTTTTCTTCTTTCTGATGTTCTATATTTACACACACACACACACATATTTAGTTTTTATTTTTGTTTCAAATTTAAAGGAATGTAGAATTGTATTATATGCAATACATATTTTAATAATTTAACAAGTAACAATTGTTAATTGCAATTTAACAATTGCAAAGCACTTTCCAATTTGGGTATAATTAGTAAATATGAATTTAATGTAGTTCTAAGGCTCCAGGGTAATAGATTAAGCTAAAATGGAAAATAGGCCATAATCAGTCTTGGAATGATTGAGAAGGTTTGAAGATATTGCACTCTGCCTAATAATAGGGGGTTAGGCTTGTGTTAAAATAACTTCATTGACATAAGAAAAGGTCCAATGAAGTACTAAACATGTGCAAACATGACATAAGAAATTGTAGTAACTCATCTTAAAACTAAAGGATGTGACTATCATACCACAATATTTAAAGCATATGTTAAAACAGAGCTAAAGAGAAAATAAGATAATAACCTTTTCATGGAAAAATTTCAGCACCAGCTAATTAACAAAGTTTTTTGAAACCTCTATTGTAAAACTGAATGTTTTCTTCTAATTTTAGTTTAAAAAAAATGTTGTTTCAATATGAACTATCAGTGCTAGTATTCAAGTGAAAATTAAATGTTCACAGGTATCTTTAAAATTAGTATATCAAATTCATAGTCAAGACTTAAAACTTAGTTTACAGTTTTACATATGGATACACACGATGAAGACATGTGACCTTCTTTAAGCTCAAAGATTTTGATTTTTAACAATAGATAAGATATAAAATTTTGAAGTATGTTATTCAGATGACTGTTCTTTTTAATTAATATCCTTAGTTCCTATTTGATTTCTGTTTGCTTCTAATAGCCTTTAGGTATCTAGTCAAATTCAAACAATGCACAATCGTAAAGAATGAAGTATAGGGAGCCCTGTGTGATCAAATTTACCTCCCATGATGAATTTCCATTCCTTGGATTTTTACTAAGCCTTCAATAAAATATTGAGAAAAAACTAAAGAACCCTTATGCGTATATGCTTGAAAATGTGCTAAAACAGTTAAATAAACGGATTTTGTTATATGTGTTTAAAACAAGTGCCATTCTTATTTTACAATCAATATTTTATTAGCAGTACTTACCAATGAAGGGATTACGAAAGTCAGAGTCAGTTCTTTTTCTAGTCCTAAATCATGTGAAAAATATTATATTAGCTTTTACAAATATAAATATTAGTTTTTAGAGTTCCATATATTTTGAGTTCTGTGGTTCTCAGATGCCTATCTGCATTTATCTATTGTGTAGTTGCTATAAGGTGCTAATTTTTAACTAGAAACCCATGCTGCCATAGCTGATTTGTTCCCGTTAGTGCTGTGTTTACATTTTCATAGTAACGAGAATAATTAACTATTCTGCTATGCTATTCTCTCCTTCTCCCTGTCAAGGAATAAGGCTAAACTTTGGGGTGAAGTACTGTGCTTTTGGTAGGAATTATCAGCCTTAAAGTGGACTAATTAGTAAAGTTTCCTCATAAGTTCAGGAAAAAAATATCACTCTATATTATCCTTAATGATTATTTCTTCACAACATTTCTATTGTGGCTATGAGGTTGGATCAAAAAGCAAGGTTTACAAGCTGGCAAAAAATGGTTCCTTCTTCTCCTCTCATATACTATATGAAATGTATGATTTTATATATTACAGTGTATTATAATAATTTTATTATTTATGTTGCCTCCTCAATCATTATGAACCCCAGGGCTCCTGTGGTGATATAATGAAATGAAAACAGAAACCCAGCCAGCTCAAGAAAATTTAGAATTTCTTGGCTCATGGGGGTCACCAAATATTGTCACATCTAGGGTATATTTTAACATAAATTTATGTAGTTTCTGCTTAGGGATGTTGGAGAGTAATTCTTTCCAATTTCTCTGGTTTGCATGAGAAGGGGTTCCCTTTGGCCCTTTACCCACACCTCTCATTCCTCCAATTTGAGATTGAGGGGGTATACTCATTCATAAGTGCTGGCACTTTGTCCTTAATTTTTCTCAATCCCATTTGCCCTGAATCAGTGTGAATTGCAAACAAGGGTAAATGTATCTGCCTTGAAGAGTGCAACATCTCTGATTAGCTGTTCAAATTCTCCAACTGTGTGCAGACACATCGAGCTCTCATACTGTCTCATGTTCTACAGCAGCTCTCTTTGGAATGAAGCTGGCACTTTTTTTCATCTGTTGATGTCTTGTCTTTTTTTACTTGGTTCAGAACTTTAAGAAGGATGCCATACATTGAATCCCTCAAACTCTAATTGTTTCAAAAGCTTTTTCCATTAGTAAACATTTTTATTAATATTCTTCCCATCAATACAGCAGTCCAAACCATATGCATGAGGAGTATAAGGTGTGGTAGACATTGCGGAAGGAGTTAGCTGAAGAAAGAAGGGAGCAATTAGCCATATATTTCTCATACATCCATTTCAAAGATATTAGTCTTAGGAAGTTCCAACCAGACAACTCATTATTTTTGCTCTTGGTTCCTGGTGAACCACAGAGTGTTAGAAATTGCTAAAGTTTATAATAGGTATCGGTGCTCTCAAAATCTTAACACAAATGCATAGTTTAGGCGGATATGTCCTGCATTAAATGATAAGATAAACAAACTCCATGCATTAATCCTACAACTTCAAGGAAAGACAAAAGTAAAGGTAAACACTGTGAGAAAAGACTATGAAATTATCACCAAATCAATCCTCCTTAGATAAGGAAATGCACCATATTGGCGAAACTGTAAAAAATTTTAATGTGTATATTATAGGATGATGGTTAATCTTTTTAACTAAAGTATAATCACTTTAGTTCTAGTTGAGTACAACCTTTTGAAGTCAGCCTTAACAGTATCAATTTCCTACACTTAATCATGGATTTTATTCCACCTTGAAACTTGCACAATTCTGGTATAGAAAAAACTCTCAACATATGTTGAAACACATAAAGGAAAAAAAGGAGGAAGAAAGTAAGAGAAAGGGAGGGAAAGAAATATGAACAATAGGTATTTTAATATATTTCTGTCCATTACATTTGAGATACATAGCACAAATATTAATTGAAAAGGTATGAACAAATGTGATGAAAGTAATATATAAACATAAATGAGAATTTAAAACATCTTTAAATATACACAATTATATATTTTTTCCTTTAATGAAACAAATATTTCATGCCTTGGAAATGATTACAGATTATATTTTTGAAGTCTGGTACTTATTACAGCTAAAGATTATGCGAAAACATTTTAATATTAATTTGTAACATATTTTCATTCTTCATAGTTTAACATGCCTTAACATCTTGAAGTGGATACATCTTTTTAAAAATGTGAGACAACTGAGTGAATCTTCATTTTGGCTGTCAATATAATACATATTTCAGCAACACATTAGGAGGTTCTTTCTCTGGGAATTATCCCTAGAGGTTAAAAATAAAAATATGGTGGCATAGAAAAGCTGCCAAAGCACATTATATGACTGTTCCTGGCTCTCACTCTGTGTTTTTCTATCTAAACGAAGCATCTTCCTGCCAAAAAGATACAGGTGTGGAAACAGATCTTGCCGTCTGTGAACTCTTGGGTTTACATCTGAAGGATGTATCTTATTTTAGAATATATATTGATGGTTTATAAAAAAGTAGAACTAGAATATTCTTAAGAAAATGAATAAGAAAAGAAGCAGATGTCACCTTTCTTGCATTACAGAAAATGTCAGTGGGATATATCTTGGATATAGCTACCCCATTATGCTCAAATATTTTGATGCAATATTGGGTGCAGTGATCCAGATACACATGTTGAGTGTTGAAAAATTGATCTTAAATACAATCTGTACAACCTGTACAATCTTATACTAGTTCAGAGGAATGTTTGGAAAAAATCAATGCTCATAAGTGACTTGTGTTTTATGTTTTGCCAAGTATAATTAATGTGATGTTATGGAATTTTTGATGAATAGCCTAAAAACATTTCATTCCAGTGAAAAGATTACAATAGATCCTGGCAGAGTGAGTGAGAAAATATGCATATCAGAATCTCAAAATCATTGTAGGTCTAGTTTGGAATTTATTTTTATTGTTGGAAAAATGCAGCAATTAAATTGTTCAGTAGCACTATCCAGATTAATTAAATTGCATTATGCTTGATTCAGTAGTTCTTTCCAATAAATTGCTTTGTAAACAACATGTCTGTCAATATATTAAATTCAATATTATGGTTTTGAGTCTCTACTATGAGCCAACTCCTATGGAAAGCAACATGTAGGATGCAAAATAATCCATGATATGATAAGGTCTCTTTCCTTAATGTTTAGTTTAAAAAATAGTTTTTCTGACTTAAAGATAAACAGAAGTTTGGTGCTTCTATCTCCACTGTTGACTGAAGTTAGGTCATGTCCTTTGTGATGATATTCCAGTCCCATCATTTTTTTTTCTCAACTTACATTTTCACCCATCCTTACTTGAACACACATAATTTTTCTCATCTTTATGCACTTCTTAATGCCATTTTCTATATATGAGTGTGGAGATTAGATCAGACACATCTTTTAAGAATACAAAAAATAGAAAGATTAGTGCATGTACATTACAACAGTAGAGCTAAAAGAATGGATAAGAGGTAAAAGTTATTCCTCACTAAGGTGATTAGGAAATCTTATTGGAAGTCAAATTTTAACTGACCCTTGAAGGAGGATGTTATTTTGACCATGAAATGTGGGGGTAAAAATAATTCAGAGAAAGGAGAAAGAAGGGGTAAAAACATGAAAGTGAAAATCACATTATACGTTGAAGATTCCTTTTTGGGAAGATGAAAGGATAGGAAATTTGCATTTAAAAATGCAAGATTAGTATAGTGACAGGAATGTGTTAGATGTCAAGATAAATATGTTATGCCAACAAATGGTAGGAAGAAAAAGAAAATTGTTATGATCATTTCTTTTAAACTGGAGATATTTCAGTAGCCTAAAGCTGTATTTGTAAAACTTGTCAAAAGTATTTGTAAAGATAGATATGTTTGTATGTGTTCAATGGTTCATTTAAAAGCCATCTGAATATTTTTATTAGAAAAATTTAACAATATCCAATTTTCCAATTAGTCTACTATTGTGTCATATGATAGTAGAAATATAAAAATCTCATTGCAAGTAAAAACCACCGAAGTGTTTATCTTAAACGTGAATATTTTAAATGAAATAGGTATTTAGAAATGGTGCCATCTAAGAAATGTTATATGATATAAAACAAGCGAGAACAGATTTGAAAGTTAAGAAACTAGAGCTTGTCCAAGTTTTGCCATTTTATCGTTCTTACTTTAATTATCCTTAATGACATCATCTGTAAAATAAGGATTCAAGCTCAGTATTCTGTGTGGCTATTTTTATAAATACTTTCACATCCAAAGTGCCCTTTTTGTTTGTTTTCACCACAGTAAAAATTACAATGGAAATATAATGCTTATCAAAAATGTATTACTGAACTTCAACCATTATATAAAGGTTTTTGATATTTTCAGTTGTATTAAAATGAAGTCAGGTGAGCTAATTTTCATCATTTCTGACCCTCCTATCTCAAAGACATGGCTTATTCAATTCATTTTATTGCTTTAATAAAAAAAATTCAAACTTACAGTCACTTGTAGTTTATAAAGCTCCAACATAACCTGCTTATACATTTATTTGGATAATTTATTGAAATATTATTTGAAATATATCATCTTTATTATTATAATTTACTGATAAATTATTATTATCCCTAAATATGAGCTATATTTTTCCCCATACCAAGACATTTTTCTGATCTAATTTGTGCTGTCTAACCTACGAGAATCTTTTCTTCATTTTTATAGTTTCGATATTGTGATGATATAATGGGGGATTTATAAGTTACTGGGGAAAATTCCCCAAACAGCTTTCTGTTTGGGTAGCTGTACTATTAGTCAGAGTCCAAAATGAAAAGAGATGACAAACTTAAATTACGATACTTCAAAAAGATTTATTACCAGGGACTAATCATAAAGATATGGTCAGGTGGCAAGGAGACCTCAAGGGACAGTGAAAGGACGCATTTTGTATGCTAGTGGTTCTCAAACTTTCAATATTATTTAGTTTTTATTTTCAGCATTTGCAATTCTTTTCATTCTTATTTCAAACTAAATGCAAGAAATCCTTGTCTTGGGATTTGCATGGAATCTGCCCTAAAAAAAAAAAATGGTTTTTTGAATTGAACTACACTAATAATGCATAATAAAAACAAAGCTTGCTTAAAATCTGACTCACTTTAAGCTTTATCTACTATATGTAAATTTGATAGTAGTCAAAACTGCACAAAAATGTTATCACCTTATCCTATTAAGATATAGATCAAAGTATTGCTTTAAAGAATGTCTAAAACATGTTTGCATATTTAGCAATTGAAATAACTACTATAGTATGTATGGAATCAATCAGTAGTCATTGATATTGTTCAGTCTAGGAATTATGATACACTTGTTTTTGGAGGGGGGTAGATGATATAATTACTCCAGGATTACTGCTAAACATGCTGTGGCTGAGGAAGACTTACTTATACTGTAAGTCAAATTATAGATTTCTGGCTCTAAATTTGTATAGAAAAAATCCCAATTGTTTAGTCTCAACAAGAGTAAATTCATCCATGATAAAAACTGCATATTATCCATCTTGAAATGATATCCTTTTTTTATAAACCGAATTAGCTTCAAATTTTAACTCATCTTTTATTTAATATTTACTTATTATTCTGTTGTCCTTTTAATAGAGTAGATATCACTATGCTAGTCAATTAGTGTTCAGTCATCCAACATCTTTCCAACTCTGTTAATTTACCTTTATGACCCATCAACTTCCACTGGAGTCACTTTGACTCTGTTAAAACATATGTCTTAACTGTCAATGCTGTTGATATAATTCTGGATGTTTATTTGGATCAGTTAATGTTTAGTGATTATAATCTATGAACTTTCAGTTAATTGATATTGGGTAGATATTTTCTTTAATTAGAAAATATACTCTGGTTTATTTTCTCACGTGAATGGGCTTATCTTCATTTAGAATATATTTTAGGAAATCTGAAAATTTAAAATATTCATTTTAAATATTTCAAATCTTCCAATTCAGTGGGAAATTCGATATAGAATTTGAAGAAAATCTTTAAATTTGAAGAGAATTGGCATAATGCTATTCCATTAATTCATAACTGTCTGTGTAAATAGTCTGGAACAGTTTGCAAATTTGGGGAATTAGAAAGAAACTGAAAATCATCTGCATTAACTGGTGAAAAAAATGTCCAAGGTTATTCAAACACCTGTAAGTTAATCAACAAAACAATCATAATATCCCCACTGCCTTTGGTATTTTATTTAAATTATCTTTGAAGAGTGTTTTTTGGCAGCGGAGTCAATGGTCAGACATAAGCAAAATGGTGTACACAGAAAACAAAGCATCAAAAACTGAAGAGCAGAGGGGGTGCAAAGGTAATTCAGTGGAATAATTCTCTCCTGCCATGCACCAGGAATTCTCTCGATTCCTGGTGCATGCACTTCCCCAAAAACAAACAAACACGCAAAACAAACAAAAATATATCAACAAATGGTGCTGCAATAATGGGATACTCACATGGGAAAATAATGAAATGTGGCCCTGCCATACAGGATACAAAAACAAAAAACAAAAAACAAAACTGAAGAGCATGGTTTCTCTTTACTGTTCTCAATTTCCCTTTTCCAACTAACATTTCTTTCTTTGAAATATCTACTCATTTGTATTCATACTTTTTGCAGGTTCATGTTCCTGAGTGTCCTTGCACTTTCTAGTTGTCAATTATTGAGGCTTTTCTTAGGAAATGATCTCATAACAACCATTTGTTCTTTCTTTTATGAAAGGCTTTGTCCCAATTAAAGGAATTATAGGCATGGGAAAAGACTGTTGGAAAAGCAGCAAGATTTTCCCACAGTCCTTTAAAATCACAATGTGTGGACAGGTGTTTGCTGTACTACTGAGAAAAAAGTGGCCTTGCTCTTGATGTGTGAAAAGCTTGAAGGACAAGATCAGCATAGATGCCGCAATTATCTCTATTTCCCCAGATGTGTGAATAGAATAGTGAAGGCTTTTGATACCGGTAATTTCAATGCCAGATATTAAGGAGTTCTTCTGACCATAGTGAGTGCGATGCAAATGTAACACTTTAAAAACAGTGTTGACACATTTATTACCTATATGTGAAATGATTGATCATTTGGGATGTTGAAAGAGGGTACTTGGGAAGGAAAGCAAGTGTGAAATATTAAAGTCCTTGGAACCTACAATAGGTAAAGACAGAAATCAGTATTCATTCTACTGCAGCAGGTGGTCGAGAGAGTGATGAGACAAGAAGTGGAAGCCAGAGAGTTAAAATGTGTGAAATGAGTATCTGGTTGACATAAAGAGCTGGAAACTTCTGAAACAAGAAGAGGGGAGCCAAAGATAAGCAAAAGCGAATGAATGGTTCAAAGAGGAATAAAAAGTAGGAGTGCAATTACCGACAAGTCACAGAAAATGTTCTGCCATTTCAGCTTAGTTCTTTCCAGTTCTAAAATCACAAGAATCATACGTTCCGCCACACCATCTCTGGGATTTTAAAGGTTCTGGAATGAAGAACGCTTAAGACAATTACGGTCTGTGGCAAAACCTCAAAAATGTGCATGTATTTATGTGGAAGTGTGGGAAGCCTTACCAATTTCTGGACTTCTCTATGAAGGAGGCCATCCAGGTAATATTTTTCTGCTACTTTAATATTCCCTAGTGGACCATTATGGCCATGCAATTGTAACCATAATAGAAAATTAGTAAAGGTTTAAAGGTGATGGTTTTCCAGGTAACTGAATTTAAAATTTGGGTAAATATTTTCAACTTACAATGAGGAAAATGGTTATCCCTAGACTAGTATTTTACACACATTCAGCCTTGAATAAATATTTGGTGAATTCTTTTGAATTGCATTAGAATCAGAATAGATTTAAAAATAACAAGAAGAATTTTTATCTTTATAAACCTGGACTTTTATCACTAGAATTTACCACATATAATTCAGGCCTAGATTTAAAAACTGGAGATCATAGAGCTCTCTCTACTTTCCTAACACACCCATCTTCTGTGTAATAGAGAAGTTGAAGCCCAGAAAATGAATTCATTCTCTAAAGATGTTATTGCTATTTAGAGTTAGAGGCTTAGTCTCTTCCATTCTGTCTAATTTCATTTTCCATTTTCATCACTTTATATAAGGAGAAAAGAATTTCATTAATATTCATTATATTTTTCTATGTGGTCTGAAAATTGATGAAGCTGTAGCTTTTGTTTCTTTTCTTTCTATATAATGTAATATATATTACAATGATTTTAATTTTGACATTTTCATTGATGTGAGTTAATATTATTATTTACTTAATGGATACTGTCAGGGCTAGAAATATAGGTAACATTTCTACAGGTATTTGGAAATCTTTGGTAACAGGTACGTTTTAAGGTTTAGGTTGATAGCATTGTAATTACTCAAGAATCTTGGACATAGAGTTATTAAATATCTCAATTTACTTTATGTAGGGTTGTTGTTAGGAGAGAGGAATGTTGAGAGGCAAGTTCAGTGGTGTTTCACAAGAAATGCCTTAATGCTATGCAGAGGCTAAAATCCATTTCCAGAGCACATTCCAATTTGCAGTTAACTCTACCAAAGGGAGATATTAATCATTTTCCATAGCTACAGCTCAATAGAAGAGGGTTGCTATGGAGAGAATATGACCTCTACAGAGACATAAAACAGAAAGTGTTGGAGGTAAGAGACATCTTTTTTTAGCACAATGTATTGGTTCTTACAATTAGCAAGTAAAGATCACAAACTATCTGTGGTAAACAATAAGGGTTATGTGGGAAGTACACCTCCTGGGAGTCTGTCTGTTTGGATAAAAACAAAGTGAGACACAGGAAAGCAGAAACACGCTGAGACAGGGCTACTACCATAATCACTAGGTTACACTTTCTTAAATTACCAGAGAACTTTCAAATGCTATCATTTTGGCCAGTTAATTATTTTTCATAAGGTGGTGATGGTAGCACAACATTTGAATGTAATTAACAGCACTGAATTATATATATAAATGTAGTTAAAAGGGGAAATTGTATGTCATATATATATTACTAGAATAAAAATTAAAAGAAAAAGCATAGGACTGCACAACACAATGAAACTTAATATAAATGATAGACTATAATTAATAGCACAATTATAAAAATGTTCATTTATTATAACACATGTACTATACTAACGCAAGATGTTAATAATAGAGTGGTATATGTAAACTCTGTATTTTATATATTTTATGTATGATATTTCTACAAACCTACAACTTCTTTAACAAAAAAAAATTAATAAAGAAAAAAGAAAAAAATGATATCAGCTGTGCTAGCCTGAAAGGCTTATGTGCTCTAGTAAAGCCATGTTTTAATCCTGATTCATTTTGTGGAGGCAGCCACTTCTTTTAATTCCTATTCAGCACTGCAGGTTGGAAATTTGATTAGATTATCTCCATAGAGATGTGGCACACCCAATTACGGGTATTAACCTTTGATTAGAGGGAGGTGTGACTCCACCCACTCCAGGTGGGCCTTGATTAGTTTACTGGAATCCTTTAAATGAGCGAACCATTTTGGAAAGAGCCACAAAAACCACAAGAGGTCACAAAACAGAGACCTTTGGAGATGAAAAAGGAAAATGCCCCCAAGAGAGTTTCATGACACAATAAGCCTGGAGAGAAAGCTGGCAGACAGCGCTATGTTCACCATGTGCCTTTCCAGTTGAGAGAGAAACTCTGAACTTCACTGGCCTTTCTTGAGTGAAGATAACCTCTTGTTGGTACCTTAATTTAGACATTTTTATAGACTTGCTATAATTGGAACATTTTCACAGCTTTAAAAATGTAAACTTTCAACTTAATAAAAGTTCCCCTTTTAAAAGCCATTTTGTTTCTGGCATATAGCATTCTGGTAATTAGCAAACTAGAACACAGGCTTTCTTTTTCATATATTTACTTGTGTTAAAAATAGTATTAATTAGTTTTTTTTTCATATATTTACTTGTGTTAAAAATAGTATTAATTAGGTTTTTTTTTGTTGTTTTTTTTTTTACAGGGAATCGAACCCGGGTCCTCTGGCATGGCAGGCAAGCATTCTTGCCTGCTGAGCCACCGTGGCCCACCCATATTAATTGGTTTTATAATTTCTCTAAATTGGTTACTATTTTTTTTTTTTGTATGCCGTATGGTGGAGGTCACGTATCATTCGTTTTCCATGTGATTATCCCCTTATTGCAGCACCATTTGCTGAATTTTTTTTTTTTTTGCTTGTTTGTTTTTTGGGGGAAGTGCATGGACTGGGAATTGAATTGGGAGCTCCCACATGGCAGGTGAGAATTCTACCAGTGAACTGCCCTTGCATTCCCTTGGCTACCTTTTTTAAAATGCAATTGGAATGCAAAGGAAATATGCATTATATCATATACTTTGTTAAACAAGAGTGAATCATCAGTGGTCTACATTTGAACTCTAGAATGAAGTTGTGAAAAATAAGTGGCAAAATTTTGAGATTTACTGTAGTATAAAACAACGTGGCCATAAATTGAATTATCCAAGTCATATTTATTGATTTTTTTCATTCTTTCATTCTCCTACCCTTCCTCAACTCCCCATCCCACATATTCTCATTCCTTCTTTTTTCCTGTGTTTCATCGTTGCTGAATAACTGATTTGTAACTGTTTTATTAAAATATTATGAGTCCTATAAGCAGATATAAACCAAAACCAAAAAAAATGAAGACAGAGGCCAACAACAGCTTTACGCTTTGCAGAACTAAGCATAAATTAGGGCTTATTGCATTATTGTCAACCATCTATAAACTCCTAATAAGAGCAATGTAGACAATAAGGATAATAATAATTGATATTGGTGGTGTTAATATTTTTAATTTCATTATACACAACATGCTGGGCACTGTGTTAATTTCTTTATATGGATTATCTCATTTAATCTTTACAAAAGCAGTTGACCTGCAATCCATTTCACTCCCATTTTAGGGTAAAAGATGTAGATGCTCCTGGGAGAGAATATGGCAGGTGGTTTCATGTTATCTCCTGGACTGGCCTACTTAAAAATAAATTTAGGATATTTACTTGGAGGAGAGTACTTATGTATGGGATGCTTTGAACATGACGTCCCTGGTTTAGAACTGTTTATAGTAAACAAATTTAGCATCCATGGATTTACGTGGCATGGTGATTTGAAAGATGTCACATAAGATATATAATTTGCTAAGTCTAAAATTGAGATTTCCATACCTAAAGGCTCCCCTGGTTTATGTAGTAATATTCCACACATCTTTATTATTGACCTCATCCTTTCTTCCCCAATATATCTATTTGGGGAAGAAAGATCCAAAGTAGAGGCAGTCAGGATTCCATACCTCTCCCTCTTTTGCCTGTGCTTCTTAATTGCTTGTATCCTTGAAATTATTAGGGGAATTTTATACTAGAGA